>JARGCV010000405.1:262500-465000 GCA_034064705.1 Bothrops alternatus | reverse complement strand
GGCTCATGCTTAAGTGATTCCATTAGAGATTCACCCACATGTTCTTCCTTAAACCACAGTGTGGATGCAAATCATATCTCATTAAATTAAAGGAGAACTGGTAGAAAATACAGCCAGTCCTTGACTTAAAACCATTCATTTCGTTTGGAGTTACAACAGCACTGGGGAAAAAAAAAAGTAATGGTGACCATTTGTCACCCTTACGAGAGTTGCAGCGTCCCCATGGTCACCTGATCAAAATTTGAATGCTTGAATGCAAGTGGCAGGCCCTTATGATGGTGTCAGGGTCACTTTTTTGTGACTTTCTGACAAACAAATTCAACGGGGAAGCCAGATTTACTTAACAGCCATCTTATTAACTGAACTGCAGTGACTCACTTAATGGCAAAAAAGACGATAAAATGGAGCCAAACACACTTAGTGACTGTCTTGCTTAGCAATGGAAATTTGGGGCCCAGTTGTCATACCTCAAGGACCACCTGTACAGGGAAAATGCACTGTGTTGACCCAACCGTGATGCTGGCCGGCATTGATCATGCACATGCCCAAAGAAGCCTTTAGAGACCACATGCTTTAAATGTTCTACTCCAGTGATGGCGAACCTTTTAGAGACCGAGTGCCCCCCAAACCACCCCCTGCCCCCGCTCCACCTCCTGCCTTGCCTGCTCCGCCCCCGCCCCCCCACCCCTTGCCCCGCCTGCCCGCAGGGCCACGCACTGCCTCCATGACCTGCCGCAGATCGCCCAGGCAGCCCTACAGCGCCATGGCAGCCATGCCCTCCATCATCTGCATGCTATGGGGCACGAGGGCAGAATCTTGTCCCTGCTGCCCGCTATGTCCTTGGCTGTGCTGCTCCGTGTGGGCCACACCTGGGGGCGACTCTCCTCCAGGGGGGCTGCTGGTGAGGAGGGGGCCGTGGGGGGAGGTGGGGCTGGGGCCTCCCTCCTAGCTTTCCGTAAATTGCTGAAGACGCATCTATGCCGACAGGCTTGGGGCGTATGAGCTGTGCTCTGCCCCTGGGCCCTAGGAAGGTCCCTCCACCAGCGACTGTGAGCTGATTGTGTTTGTATGAATGCAATTAATTTTTAAATTTTTATTGTATTTGTTGTAAGCCGCCCTGGGTCCTAGGAGAAGGGCGGCATATAAATTTGATTATATAAAAGATTATAAACACCTGCCCACAGAGAGGGCTCTGAGTGCTGCCTCTAGCACACGTGCCATAGGTTTGCTACCCCTGTTCTACCCTCTCTTCCCCGTTCTTGTTTCCACTTGTTGTTTTCACCTTTCCCAATGAGAAAGGCAGAGCCAGAGAAAAAAGAAGAGGGAAGAACTCTGTTTGAATTATTTTAAATGAAAGATGTCACTAATCATGAATTGGGTTGCAGACCAACCCATCGTTGCTTTCCGTTATTGCCTTCATTGTTCCACCACTAATGACCCCATTGCTACTAATCTATGGCATAGCACAAGCATCACTCTTGCATGTCCCATGAGGTCAGCAGGTGCATTATGAAATCTACCAAGCCAATTCATAATTGACCTATTCCTAGATTTAACTTTCAGTTCCTTTGGCCAAGTTCATTACGATGATATTTGAACTGGGGCTTTCCTGAACGTGCTGTAGCTTTTAAAGCATGTTATTTATTTTCAAAGTTGACACTGTGCTTTTAATCCAAATTTAAAAGAAGAGAGATGAACAGCACCTGAGTTGATTATGCGAGATAAGTGCCTCAAAGGCTAGTGACAGAATCACAGTGCAAATTATCTGACTTTCCTGGATATAATGGAACCCAGCCTGCATTTCATATCTGTGTTGGGTTTCGGCTATAAAAAAAATTCAATGCATCAACTTCTGTGAACTCACTTAAAGGTCTAATTGTAATTTCCTATAGCAGGCAGGTTATGATGTCCTAAATAAATGCCACTTGGTCATTAGGATCAATTTGCTGAGCCTTAACAGCTTGGCAAACTTGTTACTACATAAATATGAATCGCTAAGCAGCTGGCATTGTAATACAAGGAAAGCCTGTTATTTGCTGGTTAACAAAAGGCCGACTCTGATGGTTATTATGACATCTATTTTCAAATATTGGAAGGCTAATATGTCACACTACTCTCTCGTTTCAAAAAAAAAAAAAAGAGGGGGTGGAATTATTGCTTTATAATGCACTAGTAAGATCACCCTTGGAGCACTGCATCCAGTTTTGATCACCCTGATACACAAAAGATGTTGAGACTCTAGAAAAAAGAGCAGCAAAGACGATTAGGGGACTGAAGGCTAAAATATAGATGAACAGTTGTGGGAACTGGATATGTTTGGATCAGGAGTCACTTCTCACAGTCACCCATGCCCTTGTCACCTCGAGATTCGACTACTGTAATGCTCTCTACATGGGGCAACCTTTGAAGAATGTCTGGAGACTGCAGGTAGTCCAGAATGCGGCCGCGCGAGCCGTCTTGGGTCTCCCAAGACATGCTCATATCACTCCAGCTCTCCGTGAGCTGCACTGGCTACCAATTGGTCTCCGAACACAATTCAAAGTGTTGGTTATGACCTATAAAGCCCTTTATGGCAATGGACCAGGATACTTGCGGGACCATCTTCTGCCTCATGAATCCCAGCGACCGGTCAGGGTGCATAGGGTTGGCCTCCTATGGGTCTCATCTATTAGGCAATGTCATCTGGCGGGGCCCAGGGCTAGGGCCTTCTCCGTTGCTGCCCCAGCCCTCTGGAACCAGCTTCCCACAGAGGTTCATACTGCTTCCTCCCTCCAAGCTTTCCGGAAAGGGCTGAAGACACATCTATGCCGACAGGCTTGGGGCATATGAGCTGTGCTCTGCCCCTCGGCCCTAAGAGTCTCCCGCCATCAGTGCCTGTGAATTGATTGTGTTTGTGTAGGGTATGAATGTGTTGATTTTAAAATTGTTGTTGTGTTTTTGTTGTGAGCCGCCCCGGGTCTTCGGAGAGGGGCGCCATATAAATGCACATAAACATAAACATATGTGTAGTCTAATAAAGAGAAGGACCGGTTTTTTGGGGGGAGCATGATAGCATTCTTCCAATACAGGTAGTCCTCAACATATGACCACAATTAAGCCAAACTTTCTGTTCCTAAGCAAGACAATGAGTTTTGCCCCATTTTTCAACATTTCTTGCCATCTCTGTTAAATGAACCACTGCAGTTAAGTTAGTAACATGGTCAGTAAGTGAACCTGGCTTCTTCATTGGCTTTGCTTGTCAGAAGATCACAAAAGATGATTGCGCAACCCTAAGACATTGCAACGCTCATAAATATGAGCCAATTACCGAGTGTCTGAATTGTGATCACCTGACCATGGGGATGCTGCAAAGGTTGTAAGTGTAAAAAATAGTCATAAATCACTTTTTTCAGTGCTGTTGTAACTTTGAAGGGTCACTAAATGAATGGATGTAAGTTGAAGACTACCTGTATTTGAGAAGCGGACACAGATGAAACAGTTGACCTATTCTCTAAAGCAGCTGAGGGCAGGACAAGAAGTTAACAGATGGAGGCTTATCAAGGAGAACTAAGAACTAGAACTAAGGAGAAATTTCCTGATAGGGAAAACAATTAATCAGTGGAACAGCTTGCCTCCAGAAATTGTGGGTGCTCCATCACTGGAGGTTTCTAAGAACAGCTTAGAAAGCCATTTGTCTGGAATGGTATAAGACAGTGGTCTTCAAACTTGACAACTTTAAGACTTATGGATTTCAACTCCCAGAATTCCTCAGCCAGCTCTGACTGGCTGAGGAATTCTGGGAGTTGAAGTCCACAAGTCTTAAGGTTGCCAAGTTTGGAGACCCCTGGTATAGGACTTCCTGCTTGAGCAGAAGGGCCAACGAGAAAATTTCCATGATTCCTTCCAACTCTGTTATTCTATGTTCTGAGAGGAGAAAAAAAGATGTGTTTCTTGGTAGGAGTAGAGAAAATGGAGTCTAAGTGCAGCCATCACTGGTTCATTGCATGTAATTGTCTCTGCAGGTAGATGGGATTTCATACCTGACTGGTTTATGGTTAAAGAAGAATGTCCATATGTTATTACATAAGGGACTATTTTCATAAAAACATAATATAGCTCTCAGCAGGGGCATTTGTGGTGGAGAGGTGGGAATAGAAAAAAAAGTATCACACACACACAGACACACACACACACAGAGAGAGAAAACCCCTTGAAAAGAGCATGGCTTTTACCTCATAGTTCAGGGGTCTTCAAATGTGGTCCTTTTATGACTTGTGGACTTCAATATTTTCACTTATAGGACTCAATTTATGTCTAGGTTTGCTAGGGTGAAATTTTCACCATTGTTTTTGTAACGCCCCTTTGACGAATCAGAAAGTTAGCTGGATATTTTTCACCTGCTGAAAGAACCTGCAGACATTTGGGAAGCTGCACTCCTTTTGAAATTTCTGCCCTCTTTCCCAGGCATTGAATAGACCACAAAACATCACAATCACAACCCCTATTAAGAAATCGACTTACTTGCTACTCAACCTTTTATTAAACTCATTTCTCCAACAGTTAGTAGCTGGATGAGCCATTGCTGGGTTGTGATCTATTGATCAGAATTGCTAGTTCTGGAGTGGCCAATAAAATGGGAATGGCAAAGGATGGACCTCCATTATTTTTCTGAAAGATGGTTAATTTGAAAAAGGATGAGCAGATTTTTCTTGTGCTTAGAGACAAATTAAGGAATTTTCATTTTAAAAATCAACCTATGGAAGAAAAATGATTTTATTTTTGCACAAGGAAGATCAAGAGAACAAAAAAAATTCTAGAGATCTTCAAAATCACATTGAATTTGCTTTTGGAGTTTGAAAAATGGGTAGGAAAAAAGATGCATTTAATCAACAGTATTCAAATTCACATGCAAAAGAGTAGCATTACAAAAGGAAGCTGTTTTTTTTTTCTTGTTGCTTCAGAAAACAGGGCTAGTCTAAATGTATGGAAATTAAAAACAGTTTGAAATGGATTAAAACCCAAAGCACTCCCTTACCTATTTTCTAGGTTTGCCCTAATACACAAAACTATTGAAAATTAGCCAAGGTTAAGATGAATCAAGTTATTACTAAGAGTTATTTAGCATTCAGAAACAGGGAGATTCATTCTGTCTGCATTTTAATGCAAATGTACTGAATTGTGTTACTTTTGACCTAATACTTGAATCATGTGAACTTTAAAAATTCACACTTCTCTGAGTTTTGCTATGAGGGGTTATTTATTTATTTATTTATTTTTCTGGAAAAAAACAGCATTGCAAAAAATATCTTTGTTTTAGTAATACACTCATGAAAACACTATCCCAGGGAAATTGCTTACAAAAATGCAGCTTGCAAAAATAGCTACATACCAAAATGAGCAAATCAGGTGAGAGATGTGGAAAAGGATTACAAGATGTGAACCCATCTTTAAAAATCTTAGGCAGATATAAAAGATATGACAAAAATAAACAGGAAATTGAATGAGATAATGAACGGGCTCTCTCTTCAGCTTCAAGGTTTTATCAAGTTCCCTGATAGACTTGTTAAAGAGTTTTAGACAGACTAACAGACAGTAAAGCCTCTAGTTTCAAATGGGAACAGAATAGAATGAAATCTTTTTATTGGCCAAGTGTGATTGGACACACAAGTAATGGGCCTTCAGTGCAGAAGTTCTCACTGTACACACAAACAACAAAGTGATAGGTCATAGATCATATATCACAGTAACAATCATTAGGGCAACAAAATAATGTAAGATTAGGAACTAGAGAGTTAAGCACATTTTGAGATAGTAAAATAAAAAACTCAAGGTTGGGACAACCAGATAAACATAGTCCGGAATTTCTTTTTGTACGTTAATGAAATAAGACATCACAATTATCTTAGAATATAATCTGGCAGTTTGTAATTCTTGGGAGAATTTTAATAAGGAAAGAAACGCATGTGACTATGCCTTGTTACTTCTTTCTATTGATTTGGTTTCTAACTTCAATTAGATGGGTAGATTCAGCTTGGTTATTGGAAATGTTTTAATCAAACAGCCACTCACCCCAAATTAGCTCGGCAAATGAATATAAAATCGGAGGCTAGAGATAAAGTCTCCATGACATTTGGTGACATCATTTTCTTGGCATTTCAGGAGTGATTTGCTTTGCCCTTAGATGCTGTTCATTTCTCTCTCCAGCCTATAGCTAAAGATTATATTGCACACGAACATGCATTGCTATTTTTCAACTTAATAATGATTACAAGTTGTACTTTTTGGTATCTTGCAGGAGATACATCAAAAGTGCAAAAGCAACAAGAAATACAACTAAAATTTTTATGTTCAATTACCCTTGGGTAGCATTTAGATCAAGTTACTTCCAAGAAAATACTACTGACATTCATAGGGCTATTAGTCAAGTTGATAAATTTGTCTCATTTGTTACCTAACGCTGAATGCTCCCTGTCAATAACTAGAAATAATTTGCTTAGAAAGTCAACGTAATATTTATTACAAATCGATATCTATTATAGATAATAAGCCCATTGATTACAGCCTATTCTGATAAACTGCTCTTCACATTGGGGAGCACGTAGGGATTATTGTTGTGCAGCAATGTCTTATAATGTATTCCTCATTTCCTGACTTTTCAGCCTCTCTTGCAGAGAAAAAGTCAGACTACCAAACAGAAATACAACCTGGGGCCTTGTTTGCTTGTTTATCTATTGTCGTTCAGTTGGAAGGAAAAGAAGTAGTTTTTCACATTTATTTCAAGAAAGAGTAGAATCTTTGTGACATTTCCCTGGGGGATGTCCATGGGAGGTAGAGATAGGTTAAAAAAAAGAAGAAGAAAGAAATCTAAATCGTGGCCATAATCCTGTAAATTGAAGCCCCAGCCCTTTTCATTTGTACTAGGACAGGGCTTTGATTCTCCCAGCCTTCATCTTCACTTTTTGATCCCTTCTGTAGCCCTTCTGGACAAGAGTGCACAGACATAATCCTTGCAGTGTGTAATCCTTTCCCCTCTGGTTTGCAGCCTCCTTACTTTCCCACACTTCTGTTCAAGAATGAGCTTCATGACAACATACTTTTCAAGATTCGAAAGTGAGGTTACCCAGGAATGTTCAGAGAGATGGAAAAACATCCCCAGAGTACCCTTCCCCACTTTCAGCAAGGACATTGCATCAGCTCATAGCATCCACAAGAGAAATTTAGAGAGAGAGAGAGAGTGGGAGGGAGGGACGGCGAGAGGGAGGGAGGGAGGGGAGAGAAAGAGAGGGAGAGAAAGAGAGAGTGAGAGTGAGAGAGGGTGGGAGGGAGAGAAAGAGAGAGGGAAGGAGAGAGAGGGAGGGAGAGAGGAAGAAAGAGATGGAGAGAGGAAAAGAGGGAAGAAGAAAAAGAGGGAGGAGGGAGAGAGAGGGAGGGAGGGAGAGAGAGAGAGAAAGAGATGGAGAGAGAGGAAAAGAGGGAGGGAGAGAAAAAGGGAGGAGGGAGGGAGGGAGAGAGAGGGAGAAAGAGATGGAGAGAGAGGAAAAGAGGGAGGGAGAGAAAAAGGGAGGAGGGAGGGAGGGAGAAAGAGGGAGAAAGAGATGGAGAGAGAGGAAAAGAGGGAGGAAGAGAAAGAGGGAGGAGGGAGAGAGAGGGAGGGAGGGAGAGAGAGAGAGAAAGAGATGGAGAGAGAGGAAAAGAGGGAGGGAGAGAAAAAGGGAGGAGGGAGGGAGGGAGAGAGAGGGAGAAAGAGATGGAGAGAGAGGAAAAGAGGGAGGGAGAGAAAAAGGGAGGAGGGAGGGAGGGAGAAAGAGGGAGAAAGAGATGGAGAGAGAGGAAAAGAGGGAGGAAGAGAAAGAGGGAGGAGGGAGAGACAGGGAGGGAGGGAGGGAGAGGGAGAAAGAGATGGAGAGAGAGGAAAAGAGGGAGGAAGAGAAAAGGGAGGAGAGAGAGACAGGGAGGGAGGGAGGGAGAGGGAGAAAGAGATGGAGAGAGAGGAAAAGAGGGAGGAAGAGAAAAAAGGGAGGAGAGAGAGGGAGGGAGGGAGAGAGAGAGAGAAAAAGAGGAGACAGTAAGAGGTGAGAAAGAGAAATATTCCGATTTCCCCATTGGAGATTGGTAGGACAATTAAAAGTATTATTTGAAGTTTGCTCCTACAATTTACTGTTACCGATTCCTGTTTTTTTGAATATATTTAACTTTGTTTTTTTAAAAAAATATATCATCAATGATTGAAAGAAAATTTGACTTAATTTAATTTACAAAGGCCTTGGGGGGGGGAATATAAACAAGTTTTGCCAGAGTACTAATGACAACCAAATTCCCTGATTTAATATTATGACCTTGTGCTAGCACAAACCCTAGTTATTCTTAGAGTACGTTGGTTAAAGCATTGGCACAATGGGATAACTTTAATTTTAATATTGAATATAAATCTCCTGATCAATGATTGAGTGACCTTTCTGGGTTATAGGGCAGCTTGCTATTTCATTCAGTTTGGAAAGTGGGGGGAGGGGATTAAGGACAATTTTCAGCACTGCCTGCAAAACATTTGCCAGTTAATTTACATCCTCCTGAATCAATCCCACTTTTAATTTATTTATCTTGCTCTCGCTGATATCATTAACTGATTTACATCAATCCATTCATTAAGTAGTCCCTACATGGATGGAATCTTCCATCAAAAAAGTATTTATCTTCACTCTCAGTTGCCCTCATTTATTCTCAGTGATGTTATCACAAAATCAAATCTAACGAGGTACAGAGATTTGTAAGACTGCCTTCTTTATGATGTAATCCCTGATTGCAGAAATAATTCATGCCACTTCTTCAGGAAGGTGAGAAAAGAAACATATAAGTATCCCATTTATTTATTTTACACCATTTATCAGCCATCCCTGACTGCTTCTGGACAATGCAAACAACTGGAAAAGCAGCTGATTTCAAAATAGCAGTTCAATAACCCAGGGGTCTTCAACCTTGGACAACTTAAAAAAAAAAAAGAATTGTGTACTTCAACTCCCAGAATTCCTACTTCAGCCAGTGGTCCCACCGCATTAAGAAAGAGAGCAAATGACAACCTGCATGTCCTAACTCCCACTTTATGTAACACATACTTCGATATGAAGTCATGAAGTCCATACCTAATCACACAATTTAGAATGGCATCCTGACACACGTGTTGTAAGACTCACTTCTGGGGATGCCAATATCTAGCTGCGAGCATCTCCATAATCAGTGAAGATATCCACCTGATCACCTGAATACAGGTAGTCTTCAACTTACAAACCATAACTGAGCCCAAAATCCCTCTGCTCAGGCAGGTAACCCTACACCATTTCGGACAAATGGCTGTCCAGTCTCTTCTTAAAAACTTCCAGTGTTGGAGCATTCACCACTTCTGGAGGCAGGTGGTTCCACTGGTTAATTCTTCTAACTGTCAGTAAGTTTCTCCTTAGTTCTAGGTTGCTTCTCTCCTTGATCAGTTTCCATCCGTTGCTTCTTGTCCTGCCTTCTGGAGCTTTGGAGAAGAGCTTGACTCCCTCTTCTTTGGGGCAGCCCCTGAGATACTGGAACACTGCTATCATGTCCCCCCCCCTTGTCCTTCTCTTCCTTAAACTAGACATTTCCAATTCCAACAGCCGTTCCTTATATGTTTTAGCTTCCAGTCCCCTAATCATCTTTGTTGCTCTTCTCTGCACTCTTTCTAGAGTCTCAGCATCTTTTTTACATCGTGGTGACCAAAACTGGATGCAGTATTCCAAGTGTGGCCTTACCAAGGCCTTGTAAAGTGGTATTAACACTTCACGTGATCTTGATTCTATCCCTCTGCCCTTATATGTTTTAGCCTCCAGTGGCTTCCCCATGACTTTGCTTGTCAGAAGATTGCAAAAGGTGACCCTGGGACACTGTCCCCATCATAAAAAGGAACCAATTGCCAAGCATCTAACTGTGATCATGTGACCATGGAGATGCTGCAATGGTTGTAAGTATGAAAAAAGGTCATCAGTCACTTTTTCAGCACGGTTGTAACTTTAAATGGTCACTAAATGAATGGCTATAAGTCAACACCTGCCTGTAGTGGAAAAAGCAACTACAAGAAAATCCAGAACTGTTTTCACCCTAACACAGGCAGAGATAAATGAGTTTAGATAGATAGATAACCTTTATTGTCATTTTTTTTTAACTGTGGGCACAACGGCACACATCAAAAATAAAACTTAGTTGCCTGCTCTCAAAGTGAAACACATACATGACACACACCTAAACATACTATGTACAACATATGTATAGACCCACACCCCTACATATACGTAGCAAATAAATATTAAATACTGTCCATCTTGAATATATAACAGAAGGAGGAAGCTTGAGAGTTCACAAGGTTAATGCTGTATGGAATGAAATTCTGGCTGAATCTGGATGTTCTGCTATGGATACCACGGAGCCCCCTCCTCCCGGAAGGTAACAAGGAAAACAGGTTGTGAAGAGGATGTGTAGTGTCCCAGATAATCTTACGGACCCTGCTCAGGCAGCGCTTCTGTGTTGTGTCCTGGATGGGAGGGAGGGAGCTGCCAATGATCTTTTCTGCCATCCTCACCACTCTCTGCACCGCCTTCCTGTCTGAAGCAGGGATGCCTCCAAACCAGACTGTGATGCTCTTGATCGTCCCCCTGTAGAAAGTGGTCAGGACAGTGGAAGGAAGATGTGCTTTTCAGATGGTGGCATTCTTGTGACCCAGCCCTTTTCTGCTCAATAAGTCCTGCTCATCGAGGGATCGTTATTTTTATTATTATTTTGCTTTTAGGCAGCTACCAACAAGTCTCATACAGGTCACCTCAGCAGGGCTTACTGAGGATGCTGAAGGCAACTGGGAATGCTGGATAAGGTTCGGAGGAAAAGTGTAATCCCTCAACTGAATTGCATTGATTCCACGATACATTTCACAGCCTGAACAGCATCCAAAAATTAATGCGCTTTTCAGAAAATAGAAGGTTTGGTTGAGTCCTTGTGGCTTTATTCTGCCTGTTGAGGCTCCACAGCTCAAATATGTAATGTAATAATGGTTGTCATCATGGACTTTCCCGTGACCTAATGAAAGCAGAGAATCGACCGTGTTTCTTAGTAGGATTAAATATATTAGTGATAGGCGATGCCCTAACAGAAATGAGAGTGCTTGCTTAAATCACCCATTTTTGTTTCTGATTCAGTGTTTTGTTTATGCACCGCCTTGCCTCGATGTTCGAATGTCATTAAGTATGCAGCGTGTAACCCTCTTCCTTCCTCTGGCAAAGCACATCTCTGGGGGTCTGTTTTTTAAAACTAATCTCCAGTTCTTTGAATTGTGTTCTCCATAACATACCCAAAGCCCTCAGGGATACAAGGTACCTGCTTGTGAGCTCTTTTAAAGGTTAATTCCTTCGGCTGACCGCTCTCCAGACTAGCTGGGAGCAGGAAGGGGAAATATTCCTTGAAAGCTTTTGCAATTTCCAGACTTTGGGGCAGAGACACTGGCTGAGAAGCATCAGAAGCTCTTTGTCATTTCAGGCTTCGTTTCCCATTTTGTTTGGTTTGGATTTGAAGGGCAAGTACATTTTCTCTTGTGTAACTATTGCTTATGTCAATATTCTACTCATTCAGAGGTTTTCACCAGGGGACAGTGGCATTCCTGAAGACTCTGTTTCTCTCCAGATAGTTAAAACAAATTTTCTTAACCTTGGAAATTTTTTGATGTGTGGACTTCAACTCCCAGAATTCTGGGAGTTGAAGCCCACACATGCTGGCTGGGGGATACAGGGAGTTGGTCCACACATCTTAATAATAATAATAATAAACTTTATTACGGTCGTAGACCATCAATAGCCATCACTTTTTACAATATATTAAATAATAATAATAATAGTAGTAGTACTAACATTAATAGTAAATAATAACATTCCTGTTAAGAAAATACATGTTCTCAAAATGTTAGGGTCACTCCCTAGTTTACGTGAGTGGATAGCCAATTAATGTGTGAGTAAATATAATGTTCCAAACATTATTAGAGATATCTCCAAAAAATTGGCACAAGTTGATGACTATAAATGTGTAACCAATTTTTTTCTTGTGGACATTGCTGCAACACAGTATTTTGCCATGGCATGCGTGACAGAAGGGTTTGAGTCTTGGAGGAGAAAGCCTACATAAAAATTCTCTGCCCTCCCTGGCAATCTCTCTAATAAAGGGAGAATATATGCTGTCCTATAAACTCGGTATAACTCACAGTACAATAAAACATGTGAGATATCTTCGACTTCTCCTTTACCACATATACATACCCATTCTGCTATTGGTGTTCTCTCATACCTGCCCTGTAGGAGTGCTGAGGGGAGAATGTTAAATCTGGCTCTGAAGAAAGCTATTCTTTGTTTTGGGAAGGTCAGATCATTCAGATATCTTGCCAATTCCCACACCCCCCCACACATCTTAAAGTTGCCAAGATTGAAACACCAAGGTAGAACAAGGAGCAGCTGCTATCAACATGGTGCCCTTCTGGATAGGGAATCTTAGAATGTTATACGAAGATGAAGTTTCCTTGGAATTTTCTAGTAACCATCAGGCTTACAAATATTGCTGAAACTAAGAATTGCTCAAGCGACTTTATGAAAGCAAGATTAGTTTCTCTCTAGCAAAAAAAAAAAAAGGAAAGGAAAGGAAAACTAGACTTGTTTCTAAAACACAATAAGCCTAGGCTGCTGCAATGATCCATCATCTCAGCTCTCCATCCATCTTATGGTCTTCTGTGGATTAACTCTGCTCACCAGATCTAGTCCCATGCCTTCTCTGAGGAAGCTCTGCAGTTTTGCCGCAGACCTTGTGAATTAATAACATGATGGAGCCAGGTCTTGCTGAGACCAAATCTCTTTTTTGCAGCCTGTACATTTTCTGTAGTAATTCAGATCAACAAGCCATCATGTTATTCAAAGAGGTCCTAAGTCTTTCTTTTGTTGTCCCTGACTAGCTCTCCCATTTGATATTTTTGTCCTCTGACTACCAACGAAAGGAAAATGCAAGCACATATATATTCAGTGCCAAATCAGTGTAGAAAGTCTTGTGTGGAGCCAGCAACCTTACTAAGGGAATTTGGTAAGGAGCCTGAAAGCTCATGAGATATCATAGGAGGATGCTGAGAACTTGCTAGATCTTGCTCTCACATGATTTTGATATTCCATGATCTTGCAAGATTGGAGTCATATTAACATATTGTTAACCTGTAGTCACCTGTTGTTACTATAAAGATGGGAGGGCTGCAAATTGAGTCTTGGGGCCCAAATGCCAAGCTGATCATATGGTCTGAGGCTTCCTGGTCACGTTTTTCTGCCTTATCTACCATAGTGCTAGTGATTTCCACATGGTAGACAGTAAATCAAAGTCTCCTTAAAATCGGACATGAGTCTTGGCGATTTCCTGGACAAGTTTGCTAGAATTTTCCTAGCCACAAGATGGAAGTGCTTGCAGTGGCTTTTGTTGAAGGAAAAATCTTCATCAGGGTCCAGTCTAAGCCGGGAATAAACAACATGGCGACTGCTTTAGAAAGAAGGTTGCATGCAGTTTACTGAAGAGGAGAGCCAGGCAGAAAGATGGCTCTGGAAAAAAAGAGTGAGCACATGTAGTAGGGAGTGGGTTTTATATCCTCTTGGGCTTTTGTTTGGAGTTGTTTCCTGTTCCTGTTGGAGGCTTTGTATTTTCTGTGTCATGTACTTTGACCTGAGTCTGAATGTGCTGTGAGCTGAAGAAGCTTCTTGGATGAAAAGTGAAACATCTTCAAAAAAGGAAAACAAGAAAGTCCAGTTGCCTTGTGAAAAAGTACCTTTGAGACAATCATAGTGTAGATTGCCTCATGCAGGAACCAGCACTCTCTAACCAATCAACTACAACTATGTGTTCTTTCCCATTGTACACTTTATTGCTCCAGCTACTAAATTTAACATCTTAACAGATTCCTTATTAGTATCCCAGAGATGCAAATTCTTTTTTTATATAAATTTTATTAAATGTACATTTTAAAAACAAAAAATGGACATGATTCAACTTCCCTAGCTTCAACAGTGCTATTAGCATTACCTTATGTTACAGAAAGAAAAACAGAAACTTACAATACATTCTATGACAGGACAGAATATAACAGACTGTGCATATAACATCTGTAAATTTTTGATCAACCATCTTTCAATCGTCAACGTTGTATTTACATCTCATCCAGTTGTGTCCTAATATAGGTACTAATAAGAAGTCCTTATAATATCAACTAGTCAATCGATAATCATCTCAGCGATCCTCCTAGTCTCTAACCAATCGTACACATTTCCCCAAATTTCATAATACTTTGTTTCAGTTTTATTTTTAGTTTAGTTTAGTTTAGTTTAATTGGATTTCTATGCCCCCCTATTCCAGGAACTCAGGGCGGCTCACAACATGGATAGAAATCTAACATTAAAACACCTTATAAAAACCCCTCAATCAAAAACCAATCATCCAAACAGACATGCAACAAACATACACTGGCTGGGGCAAGGTGTTAACTGCCCCAGGCCTGTCGTCAAAGATGTGTCTTCAGTAATTTGCGAAAGGCGGAGAGGGTGGGGGCAATACGGATCTCCGGGGGAAGTTGGTTCCAGAGGGCCGGGGCCGCAACAGAGAAGGCTCTTCCCCCTAGGCCCCGCCAGGCGACACTGTCTGGCTGACGGGACCTGGAGAAGGCCGACTCTGTGGGCCCTAACCGGTCGCTGGGTTTCAAAATCTCTAGAGTTAACCTGTCCATTTCAGCGCAGGATAAAATTTTATTTATTATTTCTTCCTCAGTGGGGGTTTCCTTTCCTTTCCATTTTTGGGCGTATGCCAATCCTGCTGCGGTTAAAATATGCAGTAGTAAGTAAAAAGATGCTTTGGTGTGTTTGTCATTAATAATCCCTAATAAGAGGATTTCTGATTTTAAATCAATTTTTAGACGCAAATTCTTTAGGTGTTCAGTGTCAGCCAAGTTTCTGTAGGTGCAATTAGCCAGGTCATGGTACACTGAAGACATTTTAAATTGTCTGAAGAACACCATCAAAGGAACACTTGTCGATATTCTACTGTCTTCCCTCCCTCTTTTCCTCCTTCCCTCCTTCTCAGTTTTAACCTTGGTATAAATTAAATAAAAATTTTCTCTGAAGTCCCAAGATATAAAAAATGTCAGCTATGGAAATGTACTCTGTCAAGCAACTAAGGCTTTGTAGTATTAATTACTTTACTCAGGAAGTTAAACAAATGTATGACATCAGAATTCAAAGGAGAGATGGCTGCCCGTGAGTTTTATGGTGGGAAAAAAAATGAGCATCCAAACTGGAATGACTAATGAGATGCAAACGAGTTTTAATCTGCTCCAATAGATTAAAAGTGCTATATCAAACATGGCAATTAATATTTTTTTTTATAAAATACTGTGGTTACTGAATTCTTTGTAGAAATGAAATAAAACGAAAGGACAAGTTCTCCTCAATGCTCCCATATTGCATCTGAAAAATATTCAGAATTAATTTACTGTTGATGCTCTAAAAAGGTAGAAATAGATTGCATGAATCTTCACCGGACCATATCCAAATGACAGATATAGTATAGGGGGTACCTTGCTCAATAATAGTAACTGTGAGAGGGACCTCAGAGTCCTAGTGGACAATCACTTAAATATGAGCCAGCCGTGTGCTGCAGCTGCCAAAAAGGCCAACACAGTGCTGGGCTGCATTAACAGAGGGATAGAATCAAGATCACATGATGTATTAATACCACTTTACAATGCCTTGGTAAGGCCACACTTGGAATCCTGCATCCAGTTTTGGTCACCACGATGTGAAAAAGATGCTGAGACTCTAGAAAGAGTGCAGAGAAGAGCAACAAAGATGATTAGGGGACTGGAGGCTAAAACATATAAGGAAAGGCTGCTGGAATTGGGTATGTCTAGTTTGATGAAGAGAAGGACGAGGGAGGACATGATAGCAGGGTTCCAATATCTCAGGGGCTGCCCCAAAGAAGAGGGAATCAAGCTCTTCTCCAAAGCGCCTGAAGGCAGGACAAGAAGCAACGGGTGGAAACTAATCAGGGAGAGAAGCAACCTAGAACTAAGGAGAAACTTCCTGACAGTTAGAACAATTAACCAGTGGAACAACCTGCCTCCAGAAGCTGTAGATGCTCCAACACTGGAAGTTTTTAAGAAGAGACTGGACAGCCATTTGTCTGAAATGGTATAGGGTTTCCTGCCTGAGCAGGGGGTTGGACTAGATGACCTCCAAGGTCCCTTCCAACATTATTATTATTATTATTATTATTATTATTATTATTATTATTATTATTAGTAGTAGTAGTAGTAGTAGTAGTAGCAGCAGCAGCAGCAGCAGCAGCAGTAGTAGTAGTAGTAGTAGTAGTAGTAGTAGTAGTAGTCGTAGTAGTAATGCTTGCAAATCTCGGAATCTGCAAAAACAGAGCGGCATTTTTTTTCTTATTCTGAAGGGGCACATTTTCCCTTAATACAGGCAGTATTACAACTTATGACCACAACTATTGCTAAGTGAGAAATTTGCTAAGTGAACTTTGCCCCGTTTTACAACCTTTCTCGCCACATCTGTTAAGTCAATCGCTGCAGTTCTCATGTTAGTAACACGGTTGTTAAGTGAATCAGCTTCCCCATTGACTTTGTTTGTCAGAACGCGGCAAAAGGGGATCACATGACCCTGAGATACCACAACGGTCATAAATGTGAGTCACTGGCCAAGCATCTGAATTCTGATCACATGACCATGGGGGTGCTGCAATGGTTGTAAGTGTGAAAAACGGTCATAAGTCACTTTTTTCAGTGCCGTTGTAAATGAATGGTCCCTAAATGTTTCCCCATCACTGATTGTATCTTAATTCTGATTGTATGTTGTATGAATGTGTTTTAGATTAAATGAAATGCGTTTTAGATTAAATGGTTAATTGTTATTGTTAAATTTCTCTTTTTTAAAATATATTTTATTAATTTTATAATTTTAACAAAAAATACATAAAATCCCAGAATAAAAACCTATTAAAAAACCTAGATATACAACTCAACATAATACATCCTCTTCCATCTTTCAACATACAAAAGTTTAAATACCTACACTTATAGGTGTTGCCCGGACAGCACCCCTTACACCACATCCACCCTCTTTCTTCCTCCCTATCTTCTCCTACTTCCCCCTTCCTCCATCTCTCTCCTTCCCTTTCTCTCCACTTCACCTCTTCTCCCCCAACCTTCCTACTTCCCTCTCCCCTCTCTTACTCCCTCTCACCCCCCTTCAGATGTAGTCCTGATGTACCGTCCGAGTAACTCCTCTCTCTCAGTAAGCATTTTTTATTATATGTTACAAGTATTACAGTTGAGTATAAAACAATCTAACACCTTATCTGTTATTGCATTATTGCTGTAAGCCGCCCTGGGTCCTAGGAGAAGGGTGGCATAGAAATTTAATAAACAAATAAATAAATAAACTGTTGTAAGTCGAGGACTACCTGTACTGTGTTCCTAGTCTGAGTGTTCTCTCAGACCAAGAGCATTTTTGGAATGGCACGTAGCCCCCAGGGCTACCCATAACGCTGTATCAAAATCTACTTTGCAGTATCTTAGAACTTTCCATCCCTTGCAAGTAAGTAACGTCTTGCTTTTAGGGTGCTTTACAATTTATTATGAAATTCTATTAATTTGCTAAGTGAATCACTGCATATGTGAAGCAAATCATGTGGCCATTAAGCAAATCCAAATTCCACTTCCATCTGGGAAGGTCACAAATGGTGATCACATGACACCAGGACACCAAACCATCATGATACATACCAACCGCCTGAATTTTGAACAGGTAACCATGGGGATGCTGTGACAGTCATAAGTGTGAGGACTGATTGTAAGTGACTATTTTTCAGTGTCGTACTTTTGAACGATTGCTAGAAGAATGGTTCTAAGTTAAGGGCTACCTGTAGTAAAATACCTGCTTGTGCTCAGATCTGGAAAGATACATTTATTGTGTTACTCAAGAAAAGTTCTACAATGAATAGGCAATGTTTAGATTAGTATTATGTATAATTCGAGGTAATGTAAGATTTTAAAACTGATGAAATCATAATGCATGAATACTTTTAATGTTAGAAAACTATTGTACGCTATCTTGTTTCTTGGTTAGTGTTGTATACGTTGTTCGCGTGCGAATGATGAAGACACATGGTGATGCTGAACAAACATTTTATTCTCCTTCTACAACAACCAAGCAAAAACAAAAGGCTCGCAGGCCTTTTTATATGGCCAGAAGTCTGGACAGTGACAATAGGAACAGAGCGTTTTCGCGCTTTGCGCATGCGCACAAGGCTGGCGCCGCTCTGTCTGGTCCCGGGCAGCTTTTGGAATGCCCATGATCAATGCAATGTCCCGAGCCTGCTTTTGCAGGCTCCGGACACAACAGTTAGTGTATTTAAAAGGATAAAAATACAAACACTCAGCTGCCCTCACACACCACCTGGTGCTTCATTCAAAACAACTGAATGTGTGTGCTTCTGTTATGACACAATAGCCAGCATCTTTTGAGCTTTTGTTAATCTTGCGTGAGATTTCTTAAAGTCTCGTCCATTACCCAGAAAATGTTCAAAGAGAATGCAGCAACTCTTTGAAGTAGCATTGACATCTCATGTCAATGCAATGCTGCCATTCTTGCAATATATTCTAGTAATTTTCTTCAAGATCATATCTCAGTTTCGAAAAGTGGGACAAAACAAAACAGCCCAGCACCCTTCTCTCCAAAAATGACAACCAAGGGATTGGATGGCATCTTAAGTTAGAAAAGGATGCCAATCTGTAAAATAAGTTTCATCATTCTCGTCACTGAATTTGTTAAAGGAAGCTGATTCTTTCAAGACTGTGTTTCCTACTGTTTCGTGTTCATCATCATGACTTAAACTAACCATGATGATTTGTGTGTAGTCAGTGTAGACAACGATTCAGAGAAGAAATGGGAAATTAGTATCAGATAAACTTTTTACTGTTTCTCTAACATACCAGTGGCTGCATCTAATTTACTGGGATAAGTGTTTTGCATACATTCTCTGATTGCTATATTACAATATAATTGATTGATAGAAATGAATTCTTCTGTACAACCCATGGTCCCTGAGCTCCTTTATTAAGACCAAGTCTGCACTGCCTAAGTAACTATTAACTTGGGAAAAATCTTTAAGATACTGATTCCCTGGGCTTATTAAGTCTAATATAGAGCTTTCAAGATATTTTCATTAAGAAAGTTTGGTTAATAAAGGTCTTTATTAATAAGGCCTATTATGAAAACCATTACTGGAAAAGAGCAAAGTGTTACTATGCAGGGGGAAGAAACACAGAGGGTAGAAATAAAAGCAAAATAATATTTCTCTTTGGGAAAAAAAGGATTTTGCTCTACTGGGATTGGTTTGAATTGAGAAAGAAAGAAAGAAAGAAAGAAAGAAAGAAAGAAAGAAAGAAAGAAAGAAAGAAAGAAAGAAAGAAAGAAAGAAAGAAAGAAAGAAAGAAAGAATGTGTCTCACAAAACATGGAATGCAAGACCAGGATAGGTGTTGCTAGCCCTTTTGGGCTGGTAAGCATATTGCAAATATTGTGGAGTATGGTGGTGTTCTCATAAAATGGAGGGCATGGGCCTTTTCAGTTCACAAAATGGCTTCTATTATGACTGAGTTGACTCCTTTTATCAGAAGATATTGTGGTTGATTCCTCCCAGTCACATTAGCTAAATCTTCACACTTTTTTCTATGGCTTTCAGGGTAGGTAATGTTGACATTTTTGTTTAGCTAGTGATCCTAGCCTAGCAATAGCACTTACACTTGTATACCACTTCATAGTGCTTTATAGCCCTCTCTAAGTGGTTTACAAAATCTGCATATCATCCCCAACAATCTGGATCCTCATTTTGCCGACCTTGGAAGGATGGAAGGCTGAGCCAGGATCGAACAATTGGCAGTCTGCAGAGTTCATATGTTTTAGCCTCCAGTCCCTTAATCATCTTTGTTGTTCTTTTCTGCACTCTTTCTAGAATCTCAACATCTTTTTGTATCAGGGTGACCAAAACTGAATACAATGTTCCAAGTGTGGTCTGTCCTTCCTTCCTTCCTTCCTTCCTTCCTTCCTTCCTTCCTTCCTTCCTTCCTTCCTTCCTTCCTTCCTTCCTCTGTCATTCTGTCATTTCCTTCTTTCCTCTGTCCATCAAACTCCTGTCATCTTACCCATTTATTTTTCTTATGGGAAGTTTCCAGGGAGAAAATCAGTGGAGAAGCTAGCAGAAAGTTGTGCAATTTAATCATGTTTTCTTCAAAACTGGCATTTCTTTTTGTCATGTTGCTTCACTTTGCGCTGCTCTTCTGCCTTGCCCAACTACAGGGAAAATTCAAGAAGCAGAATGACCGTCAGCACATCAGTGGAGAAAACACTGGGTCCCCCATGGCACTAAGTGCCACGTTGAAGAAAATTGCAGCCATATCCCACTGCCAAAGCAAGCTGTTAAAGTAAAGAAACTTAGCAATTCTGTCCAAGAAGGACTCATAATTAATTAGTACAAAAACTTCCTTTTTGCTCATCAGTGTATTTTTCAGAAAGAACTACAAGTGAAAAATAAGTACTGCATGTGCTTTTACAAAGAAGAATACCTTTTATAGTATAGCTCATGGAATGCAAACTCAATTCTTATTATCAGCTGCATTATAACTGTCATAATTTGCAAATGTTATCTACTATTTGTCCAAAAATTAATTTCCTAGTACAGTTTCATTGCTGAAAATATTCGTCAGTTTCTGTTGGTACTTAATGGGCTTCACACTAAAGTGCTGACTGAATTGAAAGATATTGATAATTAAATACCATCCATTTTAAATATATCTGTCATACTGTATGTTCCTACTGTATAGGCTTTTTCACAAATGGCTCACTGGAGCAACATATGGTTATTATTTTCCTTGGGGGGGGAAGGTAAAAGAATATTTTTCATTCAAGCCACTAAGAAGCACTATCTTAAAAGGAATATGCCAGCACCCTTCTATATGTAAAAATATAGTATTCAGATCAGGTATACCCAGGCTAGTAATGATTTTCCATACAGTTATCCATTTCATTTTGCTAAAATTACAGGGAAGCACAGTGAAATTTTATGTTAATGGCACATTCTTCTTCTCATTTAGGGCTTTCTTTTTATATTCCAATAATAATCTTTAATTGTCAAGTGCAAATACTGTAAGACGTAAACAGCCTCTTCTGAATTATATTTGTAACAGCTTATCTAGTTTATCTTGAGATTCATACATCACTGCATCTGAGACCATGTGCTATAATGCTTCTATTGGCATACTAACTCTAATGATGTTTTCTCCAATTCCATATTATTGAAGGTATTTTTATGACATACTTAGTCAAATGCTCAAATATGGATCAAAGCCGTGTCTTAACATACTAGACTTCGTTAGCTTTAAACCTGACCTGGGTGTCTTCAAGGGAAGCAAGGTAGGGCAAATGACAAATCAGATACCATAACTTTGATAAGGCTAAAACATATAAGGAACGGTTGCTGGAATTGGGTATGTCTAGTTTAATGAAGAGAAGGATCAGGGGGACATGATAACAGTCTTCCAATATCTCAGGGGCTTCCACACAAAAAAGGGAATCAAACTATTCTCCAAAGCATCTGAAAGCAGGACAGGAAACAACAGATGGAAACTAATCAAGGAGAGAAGCAACCTAGAATTAAGGAGAAACTTCCTGACAGTGAGAACAATTAACCAGTGGAACAACCTGCCTCCAGAAGTGGTGAATGCTCCAACACTGGAAGTTTTTAAGAAGAGACTGGACAGCCATTGGTCCAAAATGGTGTAGGGTTTCCTGCCTGAGCAGGGGGTTGGCCTAGATGACCTCCAAGATCCCTCCCAACTTTATTATTATTATTATTATTATTATTATTATTATTATTATTATTATTATTATTATTATTATTATTATTATTATTACATTGTAATGCAAGCTCAGCATCTTTTATACACACGTGAGGTTACACACATTTATATAAGAGGTGGAGCTTAAGTTATGAATCATATTTTGTAAAGATCGCAATGCTCTCTGAGCTTGGTTATTTTCTTGCAGATTATTACCCAACAAAGTAACATCTTTAGTGCTAGAAGTGAGTTTATATAGAGAGGGTTGTTTTGTCAGTGTTGGAGGAAGTGTTGTTTTCTTCCTGATGGTTCCTTAATCTTTTGTTAACTGTTTATTTGTAGTTGATTGGAGTGCTGTTTACTTCTTGATTGTTGGTCTAGTATTGTTGTTGTTAGTTGCGAGGTCGTGTCTGACCCATCGTGACCCCATGGACAACATTCCTCCAAGCCTTCCTGGCCTCTACCATCTTCTGGAGTCCATTGAAGCTCACGCCTCCTGCTTCAGGGACTCCATCCAGCCACCTCATTCTCTGTCGTCCCCTTCTTCTCTTGCCCTCCATCTTTCCCAGCATGGGGCCTTCTCCAGGGAGTCCTTCCTTCTCATTAGGTGGCCAAAGGACTTGAGTTTCAGCATCAGGATCTGGCCTTCTCAAGAGCAGTCGGGGTGGATCTCCTCCAGGCCTTCCCTTCCTCTACCATCTTCTGGAGTCCATTGAAGCTCATGCCTACTGCTTCAGTGACTCCATCCAGCCACCCCATTCTCTGTCATCCCCTTCTTCTCTTGCCCTCCATCTTTCCCAGCATTAGGCTCTTCTCCAGTGAGTCCTTCCTTCTCATTAGGTGGCCAAAGGACTTGAGTTTCAACTTCAGGATCTGGCCTTCTAAAGAGCAGTCAAAGGCCTCAATTAATTATTATTAATTGTATTAATTGCTGCTTATTTGGGTGTTGATTGCTGGCCAGGAGGTGTTTGGGGTTTTTTGTTTACTTTTCGGCCATTTAATTGTCTCTTTTGAATGATGTGTAAATATTGCCTACCTCTATATGCTCACTGATGGCTGATTTGTCTGAATGCCAGGCTTCCAAGAATTCTGTAGCATTTTTGGAACCAGATAGTTTGATTGGTTTGTAATCCAGTGCAATTATATAAACCCAGTAAATGGATTACCATTGTTAAGAAAGAATATATCCTTTTATTGATCATCTCCGAAAATTACTTCCTTGGAAACTATTGAATAGGAAGAAATGTTGTGAGCCGCCCTGAGTTCTCTGGAATAGGGCAGCATAGAAGTCAAATTAATAAATAAATAAGAAATAAGAAATAAGAAAAGTCCACTTCCTATAGGGCAGGGGTGTCAAACTGCTGGCTCATGGGCTGGATGCATCATGGCAAAACCATACCCACCCCATTGCTGGCAATGGAAAAAAAGTCACGATATATCGCAACACGTCACGTGATGTTGTCAGTTTGACACCCCTGCTATAGGGCATAATCAGGTATCCTTAGAAAATCCATTGTCGTTCCAAAACAGTGGATATTTAGCAAAATATGGCCCGAATTTACACACTATCCACATTGCTCCCTGGTCATTCTATGGGAATATGTCAGATGCCCAAAGCTATCTAGATTTGCTTCCAGAATGTGTTGCAGCCAATATCAAAAATGATTATTTGTTACATGAAGTTCACAGTGCTACAACCTCTGTGTTTCTATCCCTCTTTCTTTCTCTTTGGCTGGATTCAAAGAGCATATTCAGTTCTAATGAAATTTGATGTTATGGCTTCCCATCTTCTATCAATTCATTCACTGTGGTTTATCCCTCAGTTACAAACCACAGTTAAATAAAGCATGGTTTACTATGCTGTACAAAGCAGAGTATGTTTCATTTGATGACCCTTTAATCAAAGTGACCTGTGGAGCCAAATCAAAACAGGCTATCATTTGAAATGGCCAACCTGCTCCCTTCTGGATGATAAAATGGCCTCAAGGTTGTTTTGCATAGAACTAACGAAGCATATATTTTCATTCAGAAAGTTTCAGGTTGATGGGTTGGACAAAGGCCCTCTCTGGAAACACACAAACATATTGCCAGTCAGCACAGATTAAGCTAACATAACATGATAAGCCAGAACATGGATTTACACTAACCAAGGCCAAATCTAACCAAGTGTGGTGAATTGCACCAATGCAGCCACTGGGTTTTCCACAATTACTTCACAATATCTCTTTTCTCAGTAGCACATCAGAAGATCATTTCTCCTGTGGTCATTATGCCCAAAATAAAATTGTCCTTGTCATCTTGATTTATGAGAGAAAATTGATTCATGAGCACGGGCACAAGAGTTTGTGTTTTAAGGAAATAATTTGGGGAAAGCTTTGTCATTCTAAGACATACACAAGATTTGTACAATGTTTTCCACCTAAAAGTGGGGAAAAAATCACACCACTGATTTTTCATAATTATAAAACACTGATGTTCAGTTCAATTGCTGATTCTGGGGATTGCAAAAATGAATACAAAAATGTGTACAGGTAATATTCGACTTACAACGTAGTTGAGTTTGGAATTATGGTTGTAAGTTATGCCCATCATTACGCAGGTCACCATCTCACCTTGCCTGATTTTATGACCTTTCTGCAGTGGTTATTAAGTGAACACATTCTACCCAATGGCTCACTTTTGTCAGAAACTGGAAATAAGCACCAGTTTTTAGAAAAAAAATGAACCATCATAAATCATGATCATGTTAGCACAGGATGCTGGAAATAGCCATATGTGTGGTCTGGTTGCCAAGAACCGACAAAATATCAGCCATTGTAAAATTGAAATTGGGTCATAACTAGCTGTGGGGGGAGATCTGTCATAATTTCAACAGTTATTAAGTAACCAATTATAAATCGAGGACTATCTGTATGTTAAATAAAATAGATACCAAAATCCCTATAATGACTTTTTTCCACCATTTCACCTTTTCCTGACTTTTTTTTAGAAAATTGATTTGCTGAATGGAAATACTTGTGAGTAGCCCTGCCACAGACATGAATGTGGATTGGCATTAACCTGCTATTATTTAACTTTGGATAGACTCCCTTGTTTGTTTGTTTACGAACCAGGTTTCATCAAAATGCATTTGGAGACATGAAATGACAAGGCATGAATAAAATTAATCATGCTGAAATAACAATAACAATGATTAGAACAAACGAGAGGAGCATAAGCCTATAAAATCTATACAGCAGGCAGGAGAAGGTAAGTAATGAGGTCAGACAAATTGATCATAGATTTCTTTTCAGTTGAAATGGAGTGATCCAGTGTGGAAAAATCAGACAGACTTTTCATAGAGTCACCTACATATAATCCTCTCCAGTGCCAAACTACATGTAAAATTACTGTATATAATCTGAGGTAAAACTGTACACAACTAGGACATAATCTTCATATGTGGGGAAATTGTGTGGGAGGACAAATGAAGATTTTTATTTTGTTTTGATGGAATAAACTAATTGAATATGTGCAATGCAGGTAGGTAGTCTTTGATTTACGACTGTAAAAGAGCCTGTCCACTATGGTTCTAAGTCATGACAGCCATAAACCGGGTTGTCACATGACCAACCTGATTTAATTACCTTCTTGGTGGTGATTATTAGGCAAATGCTTGGTCATTAAGCAAACCAAGTGTTTTCTATGAGCTGATGTTGCTGAAAACTAAAAGTAAATGCTTATTTTGGGCAAAAATGTCATAAAACCAGGTCATGTGGCCATGGGACCTTGCAAATGCCCATAAATGTGAGCCAATTGAAATGTGGTCACATGAACCTGGGAGGGACAGCCTTTGGAACTTTGGAACCAGGTTGTACATACCTCTGGAGATCATGAAGGTGCTTTTTCACAGGGCAACTGGACTTTCTTGTTTTTCTTTGAAGACATTTCACTTCTTATCCAAGAAGCTGTTTCAACTCTGACTGGATGGTGGGGAATGGTGTCATCAGGGTCACCTGAGCAGTGCAAAGTTTGAAACTGGGGTGAAATTGAACAGCCCTCCCTCAACAGAGGGAAGGAAATACCACATCATCTATCTCCAGTCTACAACACAGTCCTTTCAGCAGTTCCAAGAAGGCCCCACACCCATATGCGCTACTCAGGTGACTCTGAGGGCACAAATAAACCTCCACATGGCCTCCATGACTCTCTAAAACAGGGGTTCTCAACCTTGGCAACTTTAAGACTTGTGGACTTCAACTCCCAGAATTCCTCAGCCAGCTTTGCTGGCTGAGGAATTCTGGGAATTGAAGTCCACAAGTCTTAAAGTTGCCAAGGTTGAGAACCCCTGCTCTAAAAGAATTCAAATGACCAGCTGTCTGCAAGGAGTATAAATCCTTCCATTCCCCCTCCATCCAGTCAGAGCTGAAGAAGCTTCTTGGATGAGAAGTGAAACATCTTCAAAGAAAAACAAAGTCCAGGTGCCTCATGAAAAAACACCTTTGGGATAACTTTGACCTGGATGACTGAGAATCTCCATAGACATACCCCGGAGAAGTCTGTTATAAGTCTGTCATTAAGCAACCAGTTGTAAGTTGAGGACTACCCTGGACAAACATGAAATATATATAAAATGAACTGTACAATCTCAAAGCAACATTGCCCGTACAAATGTTTTACCATCCTTTTTTTCAAAAAGAAGCCTATGGCTAGTGTTGAAAAGAGGGTCCTTGCAGGGCCAGATTACATATTTCAGCAGGATGTTCTGACATTTGGTTCCTTCAAAAGAAATACTCTCAGTTAATGACATGCTTCTCTAAAGCATGTTCTGAAAGACCCTTCAGCAGAAGAAAGGTTAGGTCAGACTGTAGAAAGAGCCGCCTTGATCTCAAACCACTTAGGAACTTGATCTGGGGCTGGAGACAATTGATATAGTAGTATGAACAAAATGTGGTGGCATCCACTAGAATTCTCCAATGTCAAGTCATCTTCAAGGACAGCCTAACAAATAAGGTATTATAACAATGCAGTCCACAGTCAGCCTATGCCACAGTTGGTCTATGGCTCTAGTTGTTGAAAAAAAACCAAGGCTGAAAGAAAGTACTTTATATCACTGGATCAAAGAATACCTCCAAAGTGTGAACTTCCCTCTTAGTGCAATTCTGTCTAAACTGTCATTTCCAGAACATTCCTTCTGTCTGATCAACTACCTGAATCTTCTCCCGTAGGAGCACCAGATCTGGTCTGCAGAAACCCAGTAACTCAAGATGGCGAACATATTCAACATACCTTCCTCCTCCCATGGCCCCCCTCCTAACACAACCTTGTGAGGTGAATTGGACTGAGAGACTGTCACTGGCCCAAGGTCACCTAGCTAGCTTGAATTCAGATTTTCCTGGTGATTGGCTCAAAGTCACTCAACCAATTTTCATGGGCAAGGAGGAACTTGAACTCACAATCTCACACTTTCTAGCCTGGTACCTTAATCACCAAACCAAATGGACTCCATCAGTATCAATTATAACCAGTAGCCATCACGGGTTTGTCAAAAACAGATCATGCCAAACCAATCTTATTTCATTCTTTGATAAAGTGACTAAATTAGTAGACCAGTGAAATGCTGTGGACATAGTAACTTAGACTTCAGTCAGGCATTTGACAAAGTAGACCACAACCTGCTGCTTAGTAAGCTAGAAAAATGTGGGACAGATAACAACACCATCAGATGGATCTGTAGCTGGCTGACAAACCATACTCAGCGAGTAGTCCTCAATGGTACTACATCCACATGGAGAGAAGTAAGCAGTGGGGTACTACAAAGCTCCATCTTAGGCCCAGGACTCTTCAATATCTTCATAAATGACTTAGATGAGGGAATAGATGGGGAACTCATCAAATTTGCATATGACACCAAACTGGCAGGAATAGCCAACACCCCAGAGGACAAGCTCAGGATCCAAAAAGATCTTGACAAACTTGAACAATGGGCCCTATCCAACAAAATGAATTTTTTTAAAATAAAGAATTCCTTTATTAAAACAATCAGCATTGTACATAAAATCTTTGTATGCATCAAACATCATAGCATCTGATATACAACATTACATAATATTCTTTGTAAACGTCTGGTTTGGTAAACATTTTTCACTCCTCTCTTCAACCCTCTATTATACACCTGTTACATTTTTTAATTCTCTATGATCCCTAACAATAGGTCTTGAGGTAGTAGTTGAACCTTAAATATAAGATCATATTAATAATCAGTCATCATAGATCACTACATATAGCACCAGGTATTAATCTTTGTAAACGTCTGGTTTGGTAAATATTCTTTACTCCTCACTTCCATCCTCAACTATATGTCCATTGTATTTTATCTTTTATGATCCCTAGCAAAAGATCCTGAGGTAGAGATTCAGTAACCTGGGGTAGAAGTTCAGTCTGTTTTTTCAATATTAAAGTGTTCAACCTTAAACATAAGATCATATAAATAAGCAATCATATTGAGAAGTGATCATCGTAGAACATAACATACAACAATAGGGATACATTCTTCACTCTTCATTTCAAGCCTCTACTATACACCTGCTACATTTTTTAACCTGTATGGTCCCTAATACTAGATCCTGAGGTAGTAATTCAATAACCTGAGGTAAAAAGTCAGTCTGCTTTTTCAATGTTAAAAATGTTCAACATTAGCCATAAGATCTTATTAATAAACAATCACCACTTATAACACTAAGTATTAATCTTTGTAAACGTCTGGTTTGGTAAATATTAGAACATATACATTCAACATTAGGTGTTAGTTTTTGTAAACATTTGATTTGTTATACATTCTTCCCTCCTCACGTCGAGCCTTAGCTAAACGCCAGATGCATTTTGTTTGATTGGTGTTTCTCTTGGATATAGTCTATCCATTGTTTCCAGTCTGTTAATGTGGAGAAAAGTTTTACATTTAGGAAGGAAAAATCAAAGGTTTAAGTACAGATTAGGTGAGGCCTGGCTCAAAAACAGCAACTGTGAGAGGGACCTTGGAGTCCTATTGGACGATCACTTGACTATGAGCCAGCAGTGTGCAGCAGCAGCCATAAAAGCTAATACAATCCTGGGTTGTATAAACAGAGGCATAGAATCAAGATCACGCGAAGTAGTAGTACTGCTTTATAAAACCTTAGTGAGACCACACCTGGAATACTACAACCAATTTTGGTCACCATACTACAAAAAAGATGTTGAGACCTTGGAAAAAGTTCAGAGAAGAGCAACTAAAATGAGCAAAGGCCTGAAGACTAAAACGGCTGCAGGACTTGGGTTTGGCTAGTCTAAAGAAAAGAAGAAATAGGGATGACATGATAGCAGTGTTCCAGTATTTGAAGGGCTGGCACAAAGAAGAGGGAGTCAAGCTATTCTCCAAAGCATCAGAGGGCAGGACAAGAAACAATGGTTGAGAACTGACCAAAGAGAGAAGCAATCTGGATTTAAGGAGAAACTTCCTGACAGTGAGGACAATTAACCAGTGGAACAGCTTGCCTCCAGAAATTGTGGGCGCTCCATCACTGGAGATTTTTAAAAAGAGACTGGACAGATGTTATAGGTTCTCCTGCTTGAGCGGGGGGCTGGACTAGAAGACCTCCAAGGTCCCTTTCAGCTCTATTCTATTTTTTTACTATTCTGTTCAATTTTCTTTCTCCTCTGAACAGCTTCATAGCCTTGAATCTTTCTTTAGAAAGTGGCAGAAGCTGAGGATCCAAAGTCCACAACACACACACACACACACACACAGAAACACGCACACACACAGAGAGACCTATGGATACCCTTGCTTTCCCCCTTTTTCTCTTTGTTAAATATCATTTAAAATAAATTGAGCCCAAGCAATACCTTTTTAACAGCTTCCCACACACAGGGTTAGCTAATTGCTGTTAATGTCATTCATAATAATAACTGGAATAGCCAACATGCAATTCTAATTGGTTCAAGTGTTACTTAATAATTCTTGCAATCACAATGCACTGAACTCATTTAGAGAGGAAAAAGAATCCCCACATCGTTAGAGAAATAATCGAAATTCATGATTATTGGTGAAACTAGGCTGAAATTGCCATTACTAAAGATGAAGCAGACATGTAAGCAGAGAAGAAGGAAAGAAACCAACAGGATACCCAGCTACAAAGTATAAATAGATTAATTTACAATTGTATGGATATCCCACTGAAAGTCTTGAAGAGTAAGTTGGTCAGGCTAAGGACAGATCACTCTGGAGAAAGTCTATCTGTGTTCTTGCTAAGATTCAACATCTAGCTGAATGGCACAAAATCAACCAGTCAATCAAACAAAATGGATTAGGAACCATGAATGCCATCTTTGGAAGAAAAATGTATCAATGCAGTAAATTCAAGACTTATATACAGCAAAGAAACCATTTTTCATCAAAATGTTGTCAAAGCAATCTGCATATCCCAACATTAACAACAACTTTATTGTTGCTTTGAATGTACAGTCACATGAATTGGCTATGTCTAGTTTAATGAAAAGAAGGACTAGGGGTGATATGATAGCAATGCTCCAATATCTAAGGGGCTGCAACAAAGAATAGGTTGGTCAACCTTTTCTCCAAAGCACCAGAGGGCAGAACAAGAAGCAATGGATGAAAATTAATCAACGAAAGAACCAACCCAGAACTAAGGAGAAATGTCCTGACTATTAGAACAATTAACCAGTGGAACAACTTGCCTCTGAAGTTGTGGGTGCTTCGTTTTTTTTTTTAATTATAAAAATTCTTTTATTAAAACAATTAACATTGAACATAAAAGCATATTATGCAGCAATCATCATGACACCTGGTATACAATACTAAGTATTAGTCTTTGAAAACGTCTGAGTTAGTAAGCTTTTTTCCCCACTCCTCGTGTCTAGCCTCAACTATACTCCTGTTACATTTTATTTTGATTGGTGTTTCTCCTATCCGTTTCAATATTAATGTGATCAACATTAAACATAAGATCCTATTGCTATGCAATCATCCTAGAACATAGCATACAACATTAGGTATTAATCTTTGTAAACATCTGTTTTAGTAAACGTTCTTCCCTCCTCCCTTACATCTTCAAGTATACTCCGAGTACATTTTGTTTGATTGGTGTTTCTCCTATATATGGTCTATCTACTGTATCTAGTCTATCGCATATTGTGCGTTTGCGCTTCTGAGTTGACTTCATCCCATTACTAGTGCAATCTTTTATGGTCCCCAACCCGAGATCCTGAGGTAAAAGTTTCATATCCTGAGGTAGAGATTCAGTCTACTTTAACAATATTAAAGCAGACAACGTTAGTCATAAGGTTATGTTAAGAGGCATTAGTTATAGAACATATACATTTTTAAGAAGAGATTTGTCTGAAATGGTATAGAGTTTCTGTTGAGCAGCAGGTTGGACTATAAGATCTCTAAGGCCTCTTCTAACTTTGTTATTCTGTTCTGTTCCATATGCTATGCCCATTTGTGGACTGTTTTATCATGGTAGTCCTCTCTGGCATAAATGGGCCCATCTATAAAATATCACACAAAAGGAATCAATGTGAAGGCTGTTCTTTGTCCTACCAATTGACTGAAATACCCTGACACATCGACAAAATTTTGCACAAGTAGGTATTACAATCAACCCAACATTATTTTGCAAACTTTTAAAACAAGTGTGAATGAGCTGACGGAATTGAAAAGTGGAGGCGAACAAAACATGCTCCAGGATGAGAATTAATGTTGGCAATTCTATAGAAACTGAAATTAAACACAACGCCTTCCTTTACAAGCCCCAATTGTAGGGATGAAGTACTGACAATATTTCAGATGGATTTTATCGTTCCTTTCAATCAAATTTCCTACCGCAACCCCCAAGCCTATTGGCTCAGTTTTTTAAAATGAATGTATAGTTATTAACGAATTGCTACTCTCACTTTTAGAAAAGTGGGGATTAATCCCTCTGTGGGTTTCATATTGATGCATCTTGTACTGCTGTCTTAAACATTTTCTGCTAGCTATTTTGCAAAACGCTGGAATCATTTTCATTCCAAGGAGGATATTAACGCATCTTAGAATGATCAATGCTTTACTGCCTCTCCAATTCAGTGTTTATTGGTTATTCAGTTGGATGCACGCTTCACAGTGACAAATTTATATCACTTAACTTGCTTCAACCACTTTAGCTAATCAGTGTAGCTGTTAATATGATCTTTCCCTACATGGAAAGAGCTCATGCTAAGATTGTCCTCTGGTTTTAATGAATTATTTCTTCCCCTAAACATTAAATAGGCTATTTAAAAAAAAACCATTGTGGTTCTTGGCAATTGGTGTCCATAATTTTTAGCAACAGACTATTTCTCCCTAGAGAAGTTTGAAAAATTTTCTCCTTTCATTCAAGTTCCATCCCCACCCAGCAGATGTTGGAATTCCATACTCTGCAACAGAGATACTGCATTAGAATTTTCCATTATTGACATATTTATAGACCAAATACTGTGGATCACAGCCCATTTTTTTTTCAGAGTGTAGGAATAGTGCAAGATTACAGTATACAGGTTCATGGATGTTCTATTTCAATGTTTCTCCATCTTGGCAACTTTTAAGATGTGTGGACTTCAACTCCCTTAATTCCATGCTGACTGAGTAATTCTGGGAGTTAAAATGGCTAAAGTGGACAAACAGCTCTATCAGATCTAGATTCTTTGTGGGGGGGGGGAAAGAAAGCTTAGATAACTATGCACAGTATTTTTTTTTAAAGACAAGCTAATGTACTGGGTGAATATATTTATTCTCCTACACATTTCTAATCTTTTCTATATTAAGCAGAATCACAAACAAGGTTCATGTTATGAAATGCACTTACACTCTTAGCAGTTAAGTGATTTTACTCATTGTCTTAACCTTTGATATAGAAAATATTCATTTTAGCATTTTCTTTATAATTTCATATAATAGTATACCTCTTACTTAGATGTATATTGTTGTATTATTGATTTTGAAATTGAAATCCTACATACATGTATAATCTTAATCTGTAATCTATATGCATAACCTTAATACACCAATCACAATCATTGGTATTTTCAAATTTGTTCTAGTATCTTGAATCCTAGTTATTATTATAATATATAGGATATGCTATTGTTATAATGTTTATAAATTATAAACTAATATTATAATTTTAGTAGTGAATGGTTCCTGGTCAATGATCAAATTGAAGGAAAGTCCTTTGCAAAGATAAAAATTAAGTAGCCCTTGTAATCTCTCTACAATTATCATTAACCCCCATGTTCCTAAAACACTTAAACATAATTTAACATTAAAATTCCATGTTTTATCTTTATGATGTAAACTGCTGAACAAAAGTCTTTTTTTTCTTGAAAGTTTTGCATGATCAATAAGCTCACTCCATTTTTCATAGATTTTGTTTGATCTAAGGCAGCGGTTCTCAACCTATGGGTCGCAACCCCATTTGGGGTCGAACGACCGTTTCGCGGGGGTCGCCAGACACCGCGGTCCGCCATTTTGTTTTTTGTTTTTTTATTTTTTATTTTTTTATTTTTTTTTATCACGCCGCACATGCGCGGATCGGCCCTGAAAAAGGTTGAGAACCACTGATCTAAGGAGTATGAGACTCCTGCAAATATTATTTAATTGCTTACTAGCGATTTCTAAAAAGGTAAACGAGAGTTTTTATATATTGTAATGGCCTTCTCAGAGCCTGGCATTATGGGCAGAGCTTTTTCAAATTGTTACAGATACAAAAAAAAAAATCTGTTCTCTGTTCAGGAAAAAGAGAAACCACCTTTGCAATTCATCAGTAGGTGGTTAGCGAACTGGCAAAGAAATCACAGCACAAAAGTTGAAGAATTGGGTAGTAAAATAGCTCATTCAGATGCCAGGAATTCTGTAGCTTATTTTTTTTTCCTTTTCAAGAAATATGTTTAAAGAGGTCTAAGTAAGAAGACGGGCCCTTTTGCATAGTAAATAGATACTAAGGCATTGACATGTAAGCTATGTAAGTTTTAACTTCCCAAAGGACTGCTCATGTAGTAAGGGCAGTAGCAGTACATAGCTTATATCCTATGTTTTTTTCTTCTCTAGATAAAACAGCAAATAGGATAGAATAGGATAGGATAGGATAGGATAGGATAGGATAGGATAGGATAGGATAGGATAGGATAGGATAGGATAGGATAGGATAGGATAGGATAGGATGGAATAGAATAGAATAGAATAGAATAGGATAGAATAGAATAGAATAGAATAGAATAGAATAGAATAGAATAGAATAGAATAGAATAGAATAGAATTAGAATAGAATAGAATAGAATAGAATAGAATAGAATAGAATAGAATAGAATAGAATAGAATAGAATAGAATAGAATAGAATAGAATAGAATAGAATAGAATAGAGGGATAGGATAGGACAGGACAGGACAGGACAGGACAGAATAGAATAGAATAGTTGGAAGGGACCTTGGCGGTCTTCTAGTCCAGCCCCCCTTCTGTTCAAGCAGAAGAACAGTCTCTTTTAAAGAATCTCCAGTGATGGAACGCCCACAATTTCTGGGGGCAAGCTGTTCCACTGGTTAATTGTCCTCCCTGTCAGGAAGTTTCTCCTTAATTCCAGGTTGCTTCTCTCTTTGATCATTTTCCAACCACTATTTCTTGTCCTGCCCTCTGGTGCTTCGGAGAATAATTTGACCCTCTCTTCTTTGGGGCAGCCTCTCAAATACTGGAATACCGCTATCATGTCACTCCTATTTCTTCTTTTCTTTAGACTATGAATTAAGTCTTTGTCTTAATTGTCTTCTCTGGAGATTCTTGGTCCATCAAATGTCATTGACCATTGGCATGGGCAAAAAGCCTGGGGTGTATTTGATAGACGTTGTTGCCTTCCAGTTGTGATCTCCTACCTTAACAACAAAAAGTGCAAAGCAGTGGCTGTTCTGAAGAAAATCCTTTCTGAGGAATCATCACAGTTGCCTTTTGATTTATCATTGTATACCGAGAAAAAGAATGATTGGATTCCACCCTTGAACACTCTTCATTTATTTTATGAATAACTCAGTGCCGTGTTTCACATTTTCCAACAGCATATGAATGAGAGAGAGAGAGAGAGAGAGAGAGAGAGAGAGAGAGAGAGAGAGAGAGAGAGAGAGAGAGAGAGAGAGAGAGAGAGAGAGAGAGAGAGAGAGAGAGAGAGAGAGAGAGAGAGAGAGAGAGAGAGAGAGAGAGAATGTCAGAGAGGAAGAGGGGGGATTTCATTAAAATGGAGGAACCCTGTTCCTTCCCCCTTGCCTTCCTAAATAATACACAACTCTGTTGGACAGATCAATCTTGCATTTGTACAAAAACAGTTCTCCCCCATCCCAAATCAACTCAGAGAATCCAATTGAATCAGGAGTGTCTTCCAAATCGATTTAAATCAGCAGTTCAAATTGCATCAATGAATCAAATTGGATTGCAAGCCTACTCGTGCATGCCAGAAATAGGTTGCACAGGGGGATGTTCTCAAGTGTGACAGCCATACAAAAAGAAGACATGGAGTGACACGCTTATAGAAGTGCTTGACTGCTGCATTCTTCCAGGATGCTTTTTCAACTAATTTACAACCCTGAGATTTCCTTATATTTTCTACCCAAAACATATTGGATGTGACCCTACTTAGCTTTTTGAAATGAAGAAAGATCAATCAAGGAGCTGCTATGAATAAACATTCATTCGTTCATTCGTTCATTCATTCATTCATTCGTTCATTCATTCATTCATTGATATATGAGTATGAATAAATACTCATTTAGCAGTGAGGATTATAGTCTTAAATATAATCCAGCTCTCCCTTGTAATGTAGATTTTGGCTCGAATATCTAAATACCCGATTATTTCAGACACAATTTAAAAGGGGAAAGGATTCTAATTCTAATTCTAATTCCAAGGAAAGGAATAATTAATAGGAGAGAAAAGGAGAACACAAGTAGCCTGAGAACACCAGATAGAGAATCCATTCCTCTCAAGATGCTGTTGGACTAAAACTCCATCATCTTTGTCTACGGAACACATGGGATGGAGGTTATGAGCACTGAAACCCTAATGAAATGAAAAACCATATTTTTCATCATTAAATCTAAAAAAAGGGAGAAAAAAGGAGATTTTGACAGATGAGCCAGAAGAGTAAGGAATGTTATTTGCATGTCAGCAGCTGAAGCATCAGTCCTCAGCATCTTAGGTGACATACGGAATTTTTGCAAACAGATTACTCGGTAGTTCAGTTCTGCTTAAGGAATATTGGAATGGACGTATGGAAATTGGAAACTGGAAATGAATGGGATAGGTTGAACACCAAGCACTTAAAAAAAAAACAACTGAAGGATTAAGCATCCCTGAGCAATAGAATTTCATAATAGAGAAACAGATATTTTCAAGAAAAATAGTGTGATTTTTATAGCATGCTCAACCTTAAACTTGGATTAACAAAGCATTATTTCAGGATTTGCCCAAGCAAATAAATTATATGGTATCCTGGTCACCTAAAATTCTATGATAATGTCTGGTTTTCTAAAAAACATTCAACCACATATTACCCAGCTCCATTTTAACTTGTCCAGCATTTTGTGTGAAACCAGTTTCCCAATTCTCAACATTCCACTTGAGTGGATCAAGCATGCTCAGAAGCTGAAAGCTCAGATTGTCCATTAGATTAGAACATCAATGCACAACACCAGCTGATCTTGCTACCCAAAGCAAGAGTCTCAGCTTGTTATGTCACCTATGAACCTACCTTCTGCTAAATGTATGGCACACACTTTATATTTTGCATTGTAGATTTCTTTATTAATGGCTTTTCTAGTATCTGTAACACAAGTAGTTTATCAAGAAGGGCCTCTTTGAACTTCTGGTTCCAATATTGGTCTGACAGATCCATTGTGACTAAGTAGGCTTCTTCCTGATCCTTCGAAGATTGTCACATCTTTATTTATCCAGATCTTTCCAGACACAATGAGTCACTTTGGGCTTCAAACGGTGTCTGCTGCTGTAAACATCTCCAAGAAATCTTAAGTCATTCATTTCTACCATGGCAGGAAACTGATGGTGGCATCTTCCTTCTAGTGCTTAGAAATGGATTGAGTGGCACAGGTGGATCTGTAAGGTATTACCCAAAAGCTGCCCAGCTCACACTAATGAAAAAGCTATTTACCTTCACCATCACTGCCATCTGACATCTGTTTAGTTTATCTTGTTGTTCCTCTCTATTGCTGTGTCCTCTGTGTCAAGAGTGACCAACGCTTTTGTGAAATAGCGGTCAGGGAAAAGCCAGCCAAATTAATCACTGTGAGGAAGAAGCAAGGTACAGCTATCAGGCAAGCTTGCTACCATAGCATTAGGATGAATAAGGTCATTTGTTGACAGTAGCCCAAGAGCTCAGACATCTTTGGAAAAGGAACAGTCTCCAGCAACTGGTGCTGGGGGACTGGGATCAGCGTTGTCTCAAGCAAAGCATTTGTAGACTAAAGGACAGGGACAGGACAGGACAGGACCATGTGTGTACTTCAAATATACATCTTCTGATTTTTCTGAAGTCCATACCAATTCAGAGGAAATAATGTATGACTGGGGAAAAAATTACAGTATTTATTTCAGAGAGAAATCTCTACTATGTTTTATTTTCCTTTTCCGTATGACAAAAATCCTATAAAGTAGGTTGGGCTGAAAGGAAGTATGAGCATGAGTACCCAAACTCATCTTATGAGCTTCAGGATCAGACAGGGATTGGAATTATGGAGTGGGCATTCTGAATATAACATTTCTTGGCTCCAGTAAAACAGCTTGAAAAAAAAAGAATCTCAAGAGGTGAAAAAATAACCTCCAGGTCTCATGCTTTGCCACCAGCCAAATGTTTTCTGACAAATAAAGCCCACACCTTTAGGAGGTGTAATCAAATATCACCACTAGGACATGGATTCAAAACAGGTCAACTCATTTTGATAAAATGACTAACCAAGGAGCACAACCGGTGCTTCAAGAAGAGAAGTTGCAATAAGTTGAATGGAAAATATGGCCCATATCACAACCACATGCATTTTTCTATGACTGACCCTACCTTATGGATGTGATCTGGAAGGCCCACACCCTATAGCTTTTATACCCCACACTGGGGTACAGTGAGAATATCTGGAGTTGGTTGTGGGAAATCCCAAGGGGATAATTGAGGCATCAAGTTGTTTTGATTTTATGGTTTTTATAGTTCTGGGTTTTATTGTTGCTGTGAGCTAACCAATTGTATTTTAAGATGGGCAGCTAAACAAATCTTTTAAATTTTAAAAAAATGCCCTCTTTTCTTATCTGGCTCTTTCGTTTTGGCACCTAAATCAAAAGTGATACACATCCAAAAAGAATGTATGTAAAGCTTTTGATGATGATGATGATGATGTTATCCATTCAGTCATATCCAACTCTTGGAGATTCCAGCCACCATGTTCTTTGGTGGGCTGCTTTCTTTTTATGGCTAACACTTTCAAAGATGGCTCAGATCTCAGTGCTATAAGAGCTGGCTGATACAATTCAATACAATTCTCTTGCCTTGTGGCTGGCACCTGCCAGAGAGATTTAATTTTCCACTACAGTTGCTCCCTTAAGGAAAGACCGCATTCAGGATGCATCAATTCAAGGGATAGTTAAACTGAACTGGTACGATGAGTATGGGAGGGGTATGAGTAGCAAACAAAACCTAACAATCAAGTGAACAACTGCACCCGGCGAGGAAATCATGGAAAAAATCATGGTCTCTTCAGCCTTGAAAGACGGCGTTTAAGGGGTGACTTGATCGAAGTGTATAAAATCATGCATGGGATAGAAAAGGTGGATAGAGAAAAGTTCTTTTCTCTATCACACAATACCAGGACAAGGGGGCACTCCCTAAAGCTCATAGCTAAGAAAGTGAGGACAAATAAAGGGAAATATTTCTTCACCCAGAGGGTCGTTGATTTATGGAATTCACTTCCAGAAGAGGTCATGACAGCTGTCAGCCTTGATAGCTTCAAGGCAGGGTTAGATAGATTCATGGATGCCATGTGTATCGGTGGTTATTAAAAGGGATGTCCATGTGCCGCCTCTATGTTGGTTGAGGCAGGCAGGATTCCCTTGAGTACCATTTGTTGGGGGTCAAGGGAAAGGGAGGGTTTTGCCTTCTCTTTCTGCTCAAGATCCCCATGTACAATTGGTGGGCCACTGTGTGACACAGAATGCTGGACTCGATGGGCTTTGGCCTGATTCAGCATGGCTCTTCTTATGTTCTTATGTTCTTAAAAGAAAAAAGCTAGGCTGCAGAGAGCATTCGGGATTCATTTAGCTGTAAAGTCCGATATTTGTTTGGATTGACAAGCTGCATAAATTCCACAGCAACTAGTGCTCCACTAATCAGGAATAATCCCCAACCTCCAAAGCATATGTAAAACAATAGTGAAGAGACATGTACAATTCTGATGGATATTGAATCAGCATGTTAGTCCCTCTAACTCAGCATTGTCTGCTTGAGAAATGTATTGGAAATTCATTTGTTAATTTAAAACTTTAGATGAGTCTGGGGCAGCATTCCTCAACCTTGACAATTTTAAGATGTCTGGACTTCAACTGCCAGAGTTCTCCAGTCAATATGCTGCATGGATGATACTGGGGGTCGACATCATTTCCAAGTTTACAAAGCACTGGTTAGAAATGGGGAACCTGGAATTTTGGTCTTTCCCTACACAAGGAACCCAGCTGTGTGACCTTGGGCTAAACGGTGTCTCACCCAAAATTCTGAAAATTTTGCCTGTCCATGTTGTCACCAGGAGTGACAACTGGCTTAAAGGCATGGGGGGGGAGGGAGGTTTTAGATGAATTGAGGTGGAGAAATAGCACTTCTGCCTTTGAGATTTTCTGCTGCCCCCTCCCAAAAGGTGGTGGTGGTGGTACTTTGATAAGGAGGTGAACCTTGGCCATTGCAATAGAGCAGTGATGGCGAACCTTTTAGAGACCGAGTGCCCAAACTACAACCCAAAACCCATTTATTTATCACAAAGTTCCAGGGCTGCATCAGCATTGTGCCTTCAGAGGGGGCAAGGGGGCATGGCCCACTGGGTGTGCGTGGCCCATCGGGTGGGCATGGCTGCGGCTGTCACAACAGAGTGGATGGGTGTGGCTGAGGTGAGCATGGCCACCTCGATGTTGCTTATGGGGGGGATGCCTGTGGGGGCCAGGCAGGGTTGGGGGAGATCCAGGGGGTCTCTGGCAGGTGGGGCAGTGGACAGGAGGCCCAGCATAGATGGGGGAGGCACGCAATCCTAGCAGTAACTGGGGGGGGCATGGCACCAATGGGGATCTGGCTTTCCCTGCTCGCGATGGCCTTTGGCTTGCTGGGTGTGGGTGTGCTCTACCACCTCTACTCAAGCTTGCTAGCTGGCCACTTCGCCTCCTTTGTGCTGGATGGGGCTGCCAGTCTGGGTGGTGGCAGAAGCCTAATGGACTGCAAGCTGCTGGCAGCGACAGCACGCATGCCCACAGAGAGGGCTCTGAGTGCCACCTCTGGCACATGTGCCATAGGTTCGCCACCACTTCAATAGAGAAAGCATTGAATACCAGCTGAAGGTAACCCCTGGGGAGAGGAGGAGAGGAGGAGGAGGAGGATGGAAGGAAGAGGGAAGAAGGAGGAGGCTAGAAATGCCAAACTAGTCCTGTTGTGGTAGAATGGATTGCTGAGCAAACTGGGGGCACAAACAGAGGAAGGAGAATTTTGTTTGCATGTATGCATGGGCACGATTGTGGAATAAGCATCTTTTTAAAAAAATATTGATTTTTTTTTAAACATAAACACCTTGATATTTGCTAAACAGTGTGTTGTCTGGACTTATATTTACAAAGTAATCACTAACAATCAGTTTCTGTATTCCAAAGTCCAGATAGCTTTGCTTGATTTTTCCAATAATATTCTCTGTGGGATAAGCATCCTAACACAGGGGGTGCGTGGCTCATAAAGGCTTGAATATACGGTTAGAGAAGGGAAGAGCAATAGATGTCACAAATGAGAGAACTATAGGGACTAAAATAAATAGAGACCTCTTTGGGAGAGCCTGTTTTCAATACACTGATAAAAGTTTTCGTTTCTCCAGTTCGCCCAGCTGGTGCCTTCAGACTGGCCATGGCACCCCAGCAGCCATCAATAGCTCTCAAAAGTTGAAGAAACCCTTGGCTGCCTTTGCAACACTTTACAAGAAATATATTCAAGAGCTTTGAAGCTCTTCTTGAATAAAAACCAGGGTTGAAAATGGAGGTCAAAGCAAAAAAGAAAAAAGAAAGAACAGCGCTGTGTGAAGAGGAGCAGTGGAGTCTATTAGCATGTTGTTAAGGTGCCACCAATTCTTAACAAAGCACGTATTAGCGATGCTGCTCATGTAGACCTCTCCCTCTCTTCCATCCCTGATTGCAATTTCATTAATGGCGCTGCAAGAATAAACTCTCCAACTCCGCTTTGTCCGTTCTCATTATTGGTCACGCATTTGATGTGCAAGATTATAAGCCATCTGAAATCTGTCTTGACCCCTTTGCTCTTCTCCCAGTGAGAGGAAAATGTATTCCCTCCAGAAAAGTCAGCTTTCACGTTGCTTTTGGGGGGGGGGTTGGTGATGCTATAACTTAACAAGGGTCATGAAGGAAACTCACCCCATTATCCAATATGATGAAATTATATAAACAAGGAGAGAAGAAAGCGTGGCATGGTACATACGGTGAAGGTAGTCAATGGAGCCTGCTCATTTTCAGTTTTTTTTTTTAATTCTGTTGCCAGATCTATTTCTCTCTCTAACCTTCTCTGCAAGGCCTATGCTTTCCAGGAATGGGGCCCTGATCCATGTATAATAATAATAATAATAATAATAATAATAATAATAATAATAATAATAATAATAATAATAATAATAATAATAATAATAATAATAATAATAATAATAATAATAATAATAATAATAATAATGATGGAGCTTTTGTCTCACAATCAGAAGGCTATGAGTTCAATCCTAAGTAGCCGCAGATATTTCTTTGGGCATAATGAGTAAGAATGATGATAATGATAATGATAATGATAATAATAATAATAATAATAATAATAATAATAATAATAATAATAATAATAATAATAATAATAAAGTTGGAAGGGACCTTGGGGGTCATCTAGTCCAACCCCCTGCTCAGGCAGGAAACCCTATACCATTTCAGACAAATGGCTGTCCAGTCTCTTCTTAAAAACTTCCAGTGTTGGAGCATTCACCGCTTCTGGAGGCAGGTTGTTCCACTGGTTAATTGTTCTCACTGTCAGGAAGTTTCTCCTTAGTTCTAGGTTGCTTCTCTCCTTGGTTAGTTGCCATCCGTTGCTTCTTCTCCTGCCTTCAGGCACTTTGGAGAATAGCTTGACTCCCTCTTCTTTGGGGCAGCCCCTGAGATATTGGAAGGCTGCTATCATGTCCCCCCTCGTCCTTCTCTTCGTTAAACTAGACATACCCAATTCCACCAACCGTTCCTTATATGTTTTAGCCTCCAGTCCCCTAATCATATTTGTTGCTCTTCTCTGGACTCTTTCCAGAGTCTCAGCATCTAGAGTCTCAACTAATCCACTATGTCTTGGAAAGTGATCTTACTCATAAGTACACAAAATAGTAACTAGGGCAATATCTTTCTTAAGTCAGCTGAACATTCAGAAAACCGGAACACTTACTCCTTTAATCGGCTAGGAAATAATTCTCAGATAATACCTGCCTTGACAACTGATGCACTATTTAAACAGTGGCAAAAATCTATATCTCAATTTGTGAGACCAGAGAGAAAGAAACGAATTAAATATAAGGTATCACAAGATGCAAAGGAAAGAGGAGGGTTAGATTTTACCTGATTTTAAATTGCATTTTGCAGCTTGCTGTTTGGTTTGGATAAAAGAGCAAGTGCTCCTGAGAAATAGAAGCTTTTTATGGCATACATCAGCATAGAAATTGTTTAGAATGTATAAAGGTTATAATGTATACATTCAAATGTATTTTGGAATTTATGTGAACTATAAGGGTGGGTCATTTTATCCTGCTTGGTGGATGCATGAAAAATCTAGAAAATTTAGGATTCAAATACATACATTGATTCAAAGGATTTTTAAAAAAAATAATAATAATATACAATTGCAACCAAAAGTCTACCTCTTGGGACTGATGGAGAAAGAGTTGGAAAAAAGTTGTGGAACTTTGTTTTTGTATATTGCAATCAGAGTAAGATTTGACAATACTTGCAATGAAGGAAGGGGTGGTGAAGATGATAGAACTTGCTGGGATTGGTCTAATTCACTTGTTTGATCAGAGAAAAGACAATATTTACATTCATTGCTGACTGGAAATCTCTTCTGGACTTTTTGCACAAAAATAGAAAAAAAATGAACATGGTTTTGTTGATAAAATAAGATAGATTATAGGAAGAGAGCCATGATGCAACTTTAGAGAAAGAGGTACATTTATAATTGTACTTACAATTGGTGTAAAGAAGATCAGAAGCCATCTCTTTGTATCATTTTTTTCTTCCTTTTCCATTTTTTCCTTTTCTTTTGATTGTGCTTTTAGTTCTTTCTTTGATTTTCTTTTCCTTCCTTCCTTTGTATTACTTTGCATTCATTTTTTACCTTTGCCTTTTTTAAACTTTTAATAAAATAATATTTAAAAATCAGCTGTGAAATAATTAAAAATGGAGAAGGATAAGGATGAAAATAGTTTTGTGTACTGCAAGACGATCAAACTGGTCAGTCCTAGAGGAGATCAACCCCGACTGCTCTTTAGAAGGCCAGATCCTGAAGGTGAAACTCAAGTCCTTTGGCCACCTAATGAGAAGGCAGGACTCCCTGGAGAAGAGCCTGAGGCTGGGAAAGATGGAGGGCAAGAGAAGAAGGGGACAACAGAGAAGGAGGTGGCTGGATGGAGTCACTGAAGCAGTAGGCGTGAGCAAGGTGATCAAACCGGTCAGTCCTAGAGGAGATCAACCCTGGCTGCTCTTTAGAAGGCCAGATCCTGAAGTTGAAACTCAAGTACTTTGGCCACCTAAGGAGAAGGAAGGACTCACTGGAGAAGAGCCCGATGCTGGGAAAGATGGAGGGCAAGAGAAGAAGGGGACGACAGAGAAGGAGGTGGCTGGATGGAGTCACTGAAGATCAAGGGGTTGAGCAAACATGCCAAATGTTTTAACCCCTGATTTAAAAAACAAAATTAAAGATTTTGGAAATATTTATGCTTTGTCTGTTTCTTCACTTTAACAGTGAGGATGGTCTAATGTCATGGAACTTTGCCACATCATCTTCCATGCCTGGCAAAACCCTGCAAAGTTGAAGCTCCCTAAATCGTGCTGTTTAATATGACACCAAAATTGGGGAAAGAAAGGATGAGAAGGAAGGAGAAATGACTACTTTCAGGCTCTTGCTGTATTTTTATTTAGTTAATGCAGCAAATAAAGATCAAATGGCATTGCTGCCCAGCCTTCTAAAGGCTTTCTCTACACAAAAGAAGCTGCTGATTTTTCCATTTCTTTTTCAAGAAACTTTAGGTATTGTTGTTGTTTTGCTTAACGATGTGTTAGTATTTATCTTACTGTGGTCAGCCATGAAAAAAAAATATTTATAAATTGTTCCTTCCATTCAGGATCTCCCTAGAACTTCGCAGCCTCCTTGTGGGTCTATCCTTCAAGTACACAATTAGCCAAAACAGGAAACAGGGAACAAATTCTACAAGAAATACTGGAACTCTACTTTATTGATATAGGCTATCATATGAGAATGTTGAAATTGTTGAAGGCCAGTTTGGTCTAGTGGTTAAACACCAAGCTAGAGTCAGGAGACTGAGAGTTCTAGTCTTGCCTTAGGCATGAAAGCCAACTGGATGACTTGGGGTCAATCACCAGGAGACTCTGAGTTCTAGTCTTGCCTTAGGCATGAAAGCCAGCTGGATGACTTCATGACGTCAGGCTTGGATGACAAATCAGTTGATCAATTTCTGTCACAACCAATGGATCAATGATTAATATAAAAAAGTGGATCCCGTACTTGCAGAAAAATGCTAGGAAGAAACTAAAGAGAAACTGACAACAGCGAGCTGTCTTGGGTCTCCCAAAACATGCTCATATCACTCCAGCTCTCCGTGAGCTGCACTGGCAACCAATTGGTCTCCGAACACAATTCAAAGTGTTGGTTATGACCTATAAAGCCCTTTATGGCAATGGACCAGGTTATTTGCGGGACCGTCTTCTGCCTCATGAATCCCAGTGATCGGTCAGGGCACACAGGGTTGGCCTCCTATGGGTCCCCGTCTATTAGGCAATCTCATCTGACAGGTCCTAGGGCAAGGGCCTTCTCCGTTGCTGCCCCAGCCCTCTGGAACCAACTTCCCACAGAGGTCCGCACTGCTTCCTCCCTCCTAGCTTTCCGGAAATTATTGAAGACCTATTTATGCCGACAGGCTTGGGGCGTATGAACAGTGCTCTGCCCCCGGGCCTAGGAATGTGCCTCCATCATTGCTTGTGTGTTTGATTGTGATTGCATGTTGTATGTATGTGTTTTAGATTGAATGAATGTGTTTTTGGATTGGATGGTTTATTATTAAATTCCTCACATGTAATTATATTGTTGTTGTAAGCCGCCCTGGGTCCTAGGAGAAGGGCGGCATAGAAATTTGAATAAATAAATAAATAAATAAATTTCTGCTTCCCTCCCTTTTATACCAAAGGAAATCAAAGCAGGCAATCTAAATTTCTTTCTCATGTTTTCGTGGCTGCCACATTTTTCCTAATGGTTGCCACATTTTTTTCCCAGGGTATTTTCATATTCCTTTATACATGGATAATATCTAAGCTGAAGACAAGGTGGAGTAATATTGCAAATAGCAGTAACACTCAGACTTATATACTGCTTCATAGTGCTTTACAGCCCTCTCTAATTGGTTTACAGAGTCAGCATATTTGCCCCCAACAATCTGGATCTCCGGAAGGATGGAAGGATGGATTAACCTCAAGTAAATCAGAAACAAAATCCTGGCAGTCAGCAGAATAAGTCAGCAGAGCATTCTAACCACTGTGCCACCACGGCTCTGGATAGCTTGAGACAAGTAAAAAAAAAAACAGCATTGCTGCAAATTATATAGGAAGAAATAAAGTAAAAGACTAATCAAGGGACAACCCATCACAGGACAGAATTCAATCCAACAGACAAGGTATAGTTGAGTGCCAAACACAAGTTTCAGCACACAGGTGAGGGAGGAAACAATCGACATGGGAAGATGGAAAATGTAGTTGAAATATTTAGCGGGCATGTAAGTTGATAAAAAGTGCTGTAAAATATGGAACAGGCTGGAAAAGACTGCCGGTTTGCAGTCAATGAATTTTAGATCTCCTGGAAATCAATAATCACACACGAGAGAGCCAATTTCATTGGCATTTATGAGAGTGGTATAGACAAGACATAGTCTTCTTTGGAAAAAAAAGTGTACAGTACAAGCGACTTTATTTTGAGACTTCTTCTGATGTGAGCCCAGCAAGCATTCTTTACTTCAGATTTATTAAAAGAAATCTCTCTCTGTCACTCATTTACGCAACGACATTTCCCCTAAAGCCTTACCTGTAGCCAGATATATTCCTGAAATATACTGTCTTTCTATTAGTCTCTCCTGGATTTTAAAAAAAAAAAATCTATGACATCTAGACATTGATTTTAACCATTAACCTAGTTTCAGGACCAACCTGTGCTATTTTAAAGCCCAAAGAATTCATAAATGCTATTTTAATTCTGTCTTGGTGAATTCAGATAAAAAAGTTCAGAAAAATCTAATAACTTTTTTTCTTCTTCTTGAACTTTGGACATCACAGCTTATATTTTTGGCTAAGATCAGGTAGTGCATCTGTGTGTCTGGGTTGGAGTCTCAGTCTCCTCTGTCGCAGATCATTCTTCATTTGTGGAATCCTTGTGGCTCTCTGAGCCTGATTGTTTTCTTGCAGACTTTTCATTATCCAACTAGGTCAGGGGGTCTTCAAACCTGGCCCTTTTATGACTTGTGGGCTTTAATTCCCAGAATTCCTCAGCCAGCTTGCCTGGCTGAGGAATTCTGGGAGTTGAAGTCCACAAGTCATAAAAGGGCCAAGTTTGAAGGCCCCTGACCTAGGTAACATCATCAGCACTAGAAGAGTTTCCCCCTCTGTTGATATACAGTGGCTTGTCTTGTAGTGTTGGTGTTGGTGGAAGTGTTGTTTTCTTCTTGGTGGTTCCTTGATTGGATTGTTGTTTATTATTTGTCTAAGTTGGCAGTTCCTTGACTGAGATACCACTTATTGCTTGGTTGTTGGTCTGGTATTAATCTCGCTTTTAATCCCGGCTTATTTCGGCATTCTTCTTTGGCTCACCTTAAAGAGGTGTCAACTGTTACAGAATTCAAGAAGGCCTCCTGTGGAAGACATCTGCAATGAATAGCGTGAGTTTATGTCATTTCGTCAGAGAAATGTTCTGTCAAAGCTGTGGATGTCTCACGGCAATGCATAATGTAAAAGGAAAGTCTAAGGAATTGGAAATAGAAATAAATATTCACTTCTCTGCTTGGATTGTCCATCTTCTGAAATATAACCACATTTTGTCCTTCATTCTGCATTTCATTCTTCAGCCATCTGCAGTTTACTGGCTTCTTACACTCCGATAAAACCCCAGGGAAAAACATCCTTGGACAATGTGGCTTATGTTTGTTTGATGGCTTGATTGTTTAATCAAAGGTTATCCTACTGGCTCATTTAAAAAGGATTCCTGTTGTTGCAGAACATCACTGTCCCCTGAGGACCTTCTGGTAGGAGAAGGAATGGTCAAACTTGGGGCAGGGTGAAAAGAAGGATAAGCCTAGAATTCCTACATAGCCACAAATGAACTGTGTCTTATCCTCCTTGAGTGCCATTGACCCCTATCTAACTGTAATCAGCTGCTGACTATTACTTGACAGGATTCCTGTCTATAGGCTTTTAGCCATAAATTATCTTAATTGAATCTTCACACATGGACCTGGTCTTTCACACCTGATAGCCCAAGGTCTTTGTCCACAGCTTTTCATTGAGAATTTTGAAAAGCTATTTCAAATTGGGTATGTCTAGTTTAATGAAGAGAAGGATGGGGGGGACATGATAGCAATCTTCCAATATCTCAGGGGCTGCCCCAAAGAAGAGGGAGTCAAGCTATTTTCCAAAGTGCCTGAAGGCAGGACAAGAAGCAACGGATGGAAACTAATCAAGGAGAGAAGCAACATAGAACTAAGGAGAAACTTCCTGACAGTTAGAACAATTAACCAGTGGAACCACCTGCCTCCAGAAGCGGTGAATGCTCCAATACTGGAGGTTTTAAAGAAGAGACTGGACAGCCATTTGTCTGAAATGGTATAGGTGTTTCCTGCCTGAGCAGGGGGTTGGACTAGATGACCTCCAAGGTCCCTTCCAACTTTATTATTATTATTATTATTATTATTATTATTATTATTATTATTATTATTATTATTATTATCATTATCATTATCATTATCATTATCATTATCATTATCATTATCATTATATTATTAGTAGTAGTAGTAGTAGTAGTCACTGTGTTGCCAGACACTGTAGTATATAAACCATGGCTTAGGGCCTCTTGCCTTGTGCCGCTCAGGCTAACTGTGATTTATTTGTGATTAAATAAACTTTCACTTAACTGACATGTGTGTATTCATTTGAACCTCTGTAGTAAGATGAACTTAGCACCTTTTTGGTCAATTTTGCAATATAAGTAGTACCTAACCATGGTATTTATGAACTATGTCTTTTGATTTCTGACAGAAAATTTTTGACTCCCTGCTCATCATTTTCTATACAGTTACGATTTTGCAGCGTAATCCAACAGGGATTTGGAATTACTGTGAGTTAAGCAGATGAAGAACTCACTATCTCTGTAGACTGATTCTTTACTGCCTAACAAATAAGCAAAATAAATTAAGTTACCCCACTTATCCACTGATGAATAGGGGGAGGGAAACTGCATTCTGCTATAGTCAGTTCAGAACCTTAATCTTGCCAAGGTCTTTTCAAGCCTCACATAGCAGAAACAATCCCCCCCCCAAAAAATCTCCCAATATTGTGGCATTCTCTAAGACAATGAAATAATTTTAATGCAGTCTTCCAAACTATACAGAGATCCATTTTATTGCAAACCTCACAAATCTAGTGGGCTTTTTTTATAATGGATTGTTCATGCAGAATGAGGAGCTTTTTTTTCACCTGACCTTATGAAACTAATTATTTTATATTCCCTAACTGAAATATATAATTCAGTGTAATTGGCAGCTACAGTCTCACAGCACCAATAACTGCAGCCATCATTGTTTCTTCCAGTAGAACCACAGCAGGAGAGCTGAAGAAAGCAAACTCCCCTTCTCAAGGCTTAATGGCCAGAGTTAAAATAAATCAAGGCAGACCTAACAATAGGCTTAGCAATAAATAATCCTTTCCCTTTTTCAAATTGTTTAAGTCTGGTTGGAGTTCAGCAAAGCAGAGGATGAAGACTTTTTGTCCTAAGGGAAAGAAAAGTGTCCAACCGCAAGTATAATTTACAACTTAAGAGAAAAGGCATTGCAATCAGGCGGGGGAAAGGGAGAGAAGAAAATATGGGAATTGCTACAGAAGAGCAAAGGTTCTCACAATAGTAGCTAGTCGGAAGGTCATCAGAAAGGCATGAAGGTGCTTTTCTTCCCTGCTGATGGACAGAAACTCATAAAATGTATGAAGAGTTCGTCTATCTCAGGGGTGTCAAACTCAATTTCACTGAGGGCCGCATCAGCATTGCGGTAGCCCTTGGGGGGCTGGTGGGTGTGGCCAGAGTGGGTGCAGCCTACTGGGTGGGCATGGATGGAGTAGGTGTGGCCTACTGGGTGAGCGTGGGCAGTTCTACATCATTCGCGTCAAGGGTGCCTGTGGGGGTCTGGGCAGGAGTGGGACAGATCTGAGGGTCTCTGGCAGAAGGGGGTGGGACCGGGGCAAGTGCCAAGATAGCCACCACAAAATTGTACATTGGCTTCCAGCTGGCCTGGGCCAGGGCCAAGGTAGCGGGGGCCGTTCCCTCACTGTTTCCAGGATTGCTTTGCGGGCCACATGAAACCACTTCGCGGGCCGCATCCAGCCCCCGGGCCTTGTGTTTGACATGTCTGGTTTATCTCAACTAAAGGAGAAGAAGGGTACAGATACCAAGCAAAGGTGAAGCTGGCTCATCCAAGGATCTCAAAGGGCTTTCAGAATCTATTTCTCTGGGCATTTGGGAAAAAAGAGAAATAAGGTCACAGAGGATCCATGCCTAGTAGTCCCAGCACAATTCCAGCGGCATGTATAGATCCATATATACTTCCCTTTGTGCCCATCTGGTTCTCTGAACCATCAAATTCTTTATGATTCATAACTGACCTTCCACATAAAGGCAGCCATTTTGTTGAACAAGAAAGCCCTCCAGAATGGTGTTTCCCAACTTTGACCAACAGAAGATGTGTGGACTTCAACTCCCAGAATGACCTCAGCTAGCATACTGGCTGGGGAATTCTGGAAGTTGAAGTCCACACATCTTCAAGTGGCCAAGGTTGAGAAACACTGCTCCAGAGCATCCTTACTAAATTCTGTAACTGACGCAACTAGTGGGGCATCCCAACGTTATACAAAGTAGTGGAACCCTTTTACTCTTCTCTTCTCTCAGTCAAAAATGTAGTTCTGCCCTCTTTACTTTCAAAATCAATCAGATGCTTAAAAAGAGTGGAGATGAAGTGGAGCTACAAAAAAAATGGTCAGGACTCAAAGATCAACAATCCAAACCCAAAATTCTGATGAGATAACATCACCAAGAAGTTTGACCACCTCAGTCTACTTTCATCCACTCCAAAATAATCCTCTAGACCAGGAGTGGGAAATGATGGTCATTTTATGACTTTTGTGTGGACTTCAACTCCCAACATTGGAGTTAGCTAGCTCAGGAATCCTGGGAGTTGAAGTCCACAAGTCATAAAGGAGTCGTCATTCCCCACCTCTGCTCTAGACATTTGCCTCCAGGATCCTGTTTCTATGGCATCTCTTGGGCAGCCCTCCGCATTGACCTCATCCCTGTTGCTCTCCCCATTTCCAATTCATCAAGTGAAGCTCTCTTCCAACCTTGTTACTGTGGCTTGATTTACAACTTCAATTAACTCTCCAGAGAAGGTGGTTAAGTTGTTCATTTGCTGCCTTCTCCCCTGAAGTTACTCAAAGCAAATGTACTCCAGACCTCAATGCTGCCAGAATTGCATTTCATTGAAAAGTGGTTCACAGTTGGGTTTGTTAGCCATGCCAGAGAATGGCCCAGCAGCCTCTGCATTGCTGGGGTAAGAAGGAAAAGCATGCCTGAATAGGTTGTATTTAAATAATTGCAGTACAATTGATTGGGAATCTGAAAATGTTCATTCATTTGCTGGCTGGAGTCTTTTTGCATTCATTTGACCTCTTCCTTTGGTGTACTAGAAAAGAAAGACAATGTTTTGTTGGCAATGTTGATTTTCTGCTTTTTGGCATCTCATTTAAAGGACTCATCCATCCCTTTGAAAACATTCGTTCAGAAAGATTGCATGCATTTCTTTGTTGATTTCACTGAAGAGTTTATTATTGTTTGACACAAAATTGACTCCCTACCTTTCCACCAAGAAATTATGCTCAATTTTTCTTGTACCGTAGCAACTGTCCACAAGGCTAAAGGAAAGTTGTAATCTAAACCTTCTCTAATACACGAGCTATACCTCATCCCATTAATCCCACTTCATCTTCCATTTGTTTAATCCATGTATGCTACCGTTGGAAGAAGGGAAGATCAAGGAAACATATTATTAATTAATGTATTGATCATGGGATTATAGAAATTAATTATTATTGATTGTTTTTTTCAAATATATGAACCTTTAGATTGCACCCTGTAAACCCAAATATGGGAGGAAGGAATCATTCTTTCCTTTTGCTTGTTTCAGCTCAACCCAGAGCCATCCTGCAAGCACAAATATATATATGTTGTTTAAAATTGTTGACAAAAAAATAAAGTAATAAACACTTGACACATATCCTTACTCCCTGACTACTGACAAAGCGGGAGAGAACTTGTGGCTCAATAGGTTAAAGCATCTGCTTAGCATGCAGACTGCCCAGGTTCGAATCCCGGAAGGGTGAGCTCTGACTGAAGAGAGTTAAGAAACTCGAAATAGCTATATCAGAAATCCCTTATTTCTTTGTCAACAATTTTAAACAACATATATATATATATTTGTGCTTGCAGGATGGCTCTGGATTGAGCTGAAACAAGCAAAAGGAAAGAATGATTCCTTCCTCCCATATTTGGGTTTACAGGGTGCAATGTAAAAAATAAACACTTCACACACACACACACACACACACACACACACACACACACACACACACATATATATATATATAAAGACTATATAACAGACATGTCGAACACAAGGCCCGGAGGGCGGGGGCAGCCCGTGAAGTGGTTTCATGCGGCCCACAAAGCCATCCTGGAAACAGTGAGGGAACGGCCTCCGCTGCTTTGGCCCTGGCCCAGGCCGGCCGGGAGCCAATGTACAATTTTGTGGTGGCCATCTATGCTGAAACGCATTCAGTCTTAGCTCCACAGGGCCGTCTGGAAACAGAAAGGAACCAGCCCCTGCCGTGTCGCCCACCCAGGTGCATGCTGGGGAGGGGTCATCCTTTGTGAGGAATGAAGAAATGGACCATGCCTTGGCGCTTGCCCTGGTCCCACCCCCTTCTGCCAGAGACCCTCAGATCTGTCCCACTCCTGCCCAGGCTCCCATAGGCACCCTTGACGCAAACGATGTAGAGCTGGCCATGCCCACCCAGTAGGCCACACCCACTCCATCCACGCCCACCAAGTAGGCCGCACCCACCTGGCCCCCCAGAGCAACTGCAATGCTGATGCGGCCCTCAATGAAATTGAGTTTGACACCCCTGGTATATAAGGAAGGGGGTTTTTTTAAACCCCTCTGGTCTAACCACACAAATGCCCCCTGTCTCGTTCAGGTAGAGCCAATTAACCATTCAGAATGTGATTTACTAATCTTTTTCCCCAAGCTTCAGCAAACTCACATAACCTGGAAAACATTTGCTGGCGCATGGAACTATTTTTCATGAATATTCTCATACACAATTTTGCCTTGATTTCTCATCCAACCACCCATTTTTGTCATTAATTTGAAAAAAAAATTCAATTGTCTGAGTTACTTTGAATTTCCATCCTATACATTATTTTTCCCCTCTCATTTTTTCTTGTCAGTATATATCAGAGGTGGCAAAACTATGGCACACATGCCAGAGCCCTCTTTGTGGGCACACACGCCATTGCAACAGCTCCGCCTCCCCCCTCTTCCCCCTCCTCACTAGCAGTCCCCGGAGAGTTGCCCCCGGGTGTGGTCCGCGCGGAACAGCACAGCCAAAGGCATGGCAGCCGGACAGCAGGGACAAGATTCCAACCTTCGTGCCCCAATGTGTGCAGATGCTGCTGCTGGGCACGGGTGGAGGGCATGGTTGCCATGGTGCTGCAGGGCTACCTGGGCAATCTGCGGTGGGCCGTGGAGGTGGTGGAGGCCCTGTGAGTGTTGTGGGTGTCTCTAGACCAGCTTGGGAAATGTCAGAAGATGAGGAGGAGCAACCAGGCCCCTCTGGGTGCTTTCCCCTCCCGACAGCAGAGACAGAAAGGGAGGACATTTGCATGCAGTCTGGGTCAGACTCTCAAAGCGGAGAGTCAGACTTGGAACAGGAAAATATATGGCTTGATCCGAGATTCCGAAGGTTTGATAGGAGGAGGTTGCAGTTACGTGGAAAAAGGAAGCCACGGGGGAAGTGACGTATCGGAAACTATATTAGAAGGTGAAGGTGGGACTAATTCTTTGTCACGAGCAACATTAATATCAAGGAGTAGCCTGATACCTTGAGAAGTTCGTTTGAACTCAGTTTTCTGGTGTTTTTGGAATGTACGGAAGATTAATGAGATCTTGGACAACCTGAGAGATAAAGAGTGAGTTAATTGGAAGGGGGGAGAGCATGTTTAAGCTGAATGTAAATAAGTCAGATTTGGCCGTTCCGCAAACAAAATGCCAGCAGCTTGCTTTGATGTGAATCTCTTGAACTATGTTAAATAAAACTCTTAAAGAAATATTTCTGTGGACTTTACTAAGCTGAGAAGGGCCAGATACAACAGTGAGCGGGCGGGGCGAAACAGAGGATACAGCAGGGCTGGAGCAGGGGCAGGTGGCAGAGTGGGCAGATGGGCTGGGTGGTGGGGCAGGTTTTGGGCACTCAGTCTCTAAAAGGTTCACCATCACTGGTATATATATTTATTTATTTGATTTCTAGAGCCACCCATCTCAACAAAGTACTCTGGGTGGCATATAACTATTTGAATATGAAGCAGGGAAACTGCTTTAGTGCCAGCATGGTTGCACTCCCTAGAAATACTGTATACACTGGGATCCAAAGAGCTGCCCAACTGTCCTGATGCTTTAGCTCATCCCTGTACCTCGGAAGTAACTTCTAAGACACTTAAAAGCATTTTTTTTTTGTCTCTTCAAGCTGGTTTCTGATTTTTGGCAACTGTCTGGTCAACTCCCGGCAGTTTTCTTGGCAAGATTTCAGAACTGGTTTGCCATTGCCTCCTTCCTAGGGCTGAAAGAATGGGACTGGCCCAACTCACTCAGCTGGCTTTTGTGACTAAGTCAGAACTAGAATTCACACTCTCCCTCTGCTTTTCTAGCTTGGGAACTTCATCATTAGCCAGAGAAACATTTTTGTATCTTTTCCAACATTTCTTTCTAACAGAAGATAAATTCTGTGGGGTTTTTTTTTCCCCTCCTGGATATAGCCTTCTTGTACTTAGTGTTCAATAATTTATTTTCTTCTAGAGTAATTTGAAAAATAATCCAGACCTACCAATTTAGTTCCCAAAGTTTATGTGGTTCACCTCTAATACACCCAACTGTTAATCCAAGAAAGGAATTTCTGGGACATTGTTCTTCCCAAAAGTAACACTTTTATTGAATACACTACCTTGACACAAATGAGGCAAAAGCAGTTTTGAGTTTCCCACTCAAAATCCCATAGTTAAACTTGGAGTCTCCCTTTGGCCATTCCCCGTCCAATCAAATATGCTCCTTTTGTTATGAGAACTGCCTGAGTCATTCAAACACCTGCCCAGGGTGACCTTGAAGGAAGGAGCCCAATCGGCAGATGGAGTCTTGGCATTCCATTCCCACCCCGGACATTTCAGCCACCCCCTCCCTCCAGCTTGTTGTCAAATTGAAAATGAAGAAGAAATTAGGTGAAAGAGTGAATCACTCTTGACACCAACATCTTCATTTGAAAATGGCTTCATCAGTCCCAGTTTCACCCCTAATCAGGGCAGGACATAAAATAGTGTTGCCAACAGAAAATTTTCCCTCATTTTGGCCCACAACTGTAGCAAATGTATTGATTCCCAAGGAGGTTTTATCTTCTCTATCCAGCCAGCTCCCACCCCCCATTTTATTCCTTTCATAACAGAAGAACAAATACAAGATTTCTGCAATCCAGCTGTTTGGATTTCCTTTACTAGCTGGAATCAGAGACATTCAAGGTATCCTACACCTTCTCGGTGCTGGAGAGACGTGTCATGCTGAGAAAAACGGTGCTGCAGAAGTGAACACATTTACCCAGGGGACATTTATGACAGTCTGTCTCAATAGACCCCATAAGCCTGTCTCCTCCATGCCAACGTGATATATTAAGAGATTGTTCTTCACTCCTGTCCCTCACTGCTTAATCTGATTCAAGTTTCTACCGATTCGTCTCTCAGGTGGAATCCACAGTGACAGATCCAATGGAGCAGCACTTCTGAATAGACTTAAAAAGGAATTCACTTTGGGGCTGACAAATGCTGCCTTGTCTCCAAAGCCACGATTAAAAGGAAGTGACAGTTTAGCAAAATAATGATGATGATGATAGTAGGGTTGATGATGAATCCTATTGTATATTCACATGATACACATGATGGCATATCACTATATAATGAATTTATATATAATGAACTCTTATAATGAATACTATAATAATGAAAAAGTTCTTGAAAATGACCAGGTGAAAATAGGAGGAGACTTCTGAATACAAACTAATAAAGTCTTGGCTCTCAACACATCAGATTTAACTGGGGTTAAAAAAAAAAAGTCTGCATCATTGATGTGGCACTGTTTGGAAATGGTAGAATAGAAGACAAAGAATTGGAGACGATCACAAAATATCAAAATCTGAAAATTGAAGTTGAAAGATTATGGCATAAATAGGTGGTCCAGAATATCTTGGATGGCAAATTAGAAAATCTGTACCTTGACAAAAATTTCCATCTGTTAATTACAAAAGGACCACATTGCTTGGATCTGCACATATACTACACAACATTTTGGGAAGAGTTCAATGTGTATGAAGGCCAACACCAGCTAAAGAACTGGCAACTGTGATTTCATATTGTTGTGTACACAATAATAATGATGTGGGAAAGAGTTTTGGATTAGAACCTTTTTAAGTCATGGTCACAGAGATGTAAAATGGTGGCCTCTGCATTTGACAGTTGTATTCCTTTCATCCTTATCTAGAGGCAACCTAAAAAAAAAAAAACAGACTTTCAGGTCTTTTCAGGCTTATTACAGTCCAATTTCTTTTGCTTTCTTTCTCATTAATCTAAACTTTTGTCACTATCAATTTTGGCCAGGATTTTCCAAATTAAGGGCCAACATTTTCCTATCAAAGAGCTCTTGGGATTATAAACTTCAATTCAAATGTTATTGTGATCTGAGGCCATTAAACCTGAAAACCAACAAACAGAAAGAAAATCAGAGCACCTGTATACCCATATATCTAAAAATTAAGGTAAAGGGTAATTAAAATATGATGAAGTCATGTACTGCATTCTAAAAGCTAAAATAGCAAAATGGATGACATTAATAGATTATGTAATATTCACTAGAATAGGCTAAATATCAGACCATGAGCTCCTGCCTTCAGCATGGAAGCCACCAGAATGACTTTGGGCCAGTCTCTCTCTCTCAGCCCCAGGAAGGCAGCAATGGCAAAACAATATAAATTAAATTAATAAATAAATAATAAATAAATAAATTCTCAGATCTTGCCAAGGAAACTGAAGGGTGCCATCCATCTTGTCACCAGGAGTCATGACTAACTCAAAAGCATAAAATGAAATATAAATAATTCTGGCTGCCTGAAAGAAAAGCTACATAAAAAATCTGTCTCGTCTAGGGTCATTGCTAAAGAAGGAAAAATTAACTTGTGTCATAACTCTGAATAAAAGTGACAGTGTGCTAAGTAGAACATGAGTGATTATTTCATTGTCCTTCTTGCCACAGAAACATGTGCAATGTAGGCTTTGCAACCTATCTTCCAGCAATTTCATAGAGGGACTCATATGAGTCCTTGTAAAGAATCAAGTAATAATTGAGTTATCACATTTGCCTTTTCCAACAGCTCTCTCGTTTAGAAATCTCTAGTGGTCACTGGGAATGACCTTGGGAGACAGGAGAGACACAGCCTAACAATGGTCTGATAAATAAAATTTGAGTCTGAAGGATGGATGAAGATGGAGAAAACACCTCAGAATGGACCCTTTCTAATTTTGGTGGAGAGTAGAAGAAAGGAATGGGAGATACTTTTGAACTTGCAAGATTTATGTCAGCCAAGGGTGGGCAACTATGACCCCTTTATGACCAGTGGACTTCAACTCCCAGAATTCCTGAGTCAGCTATGCTCAGGAAATTGAAGTCCACAGGTTGTTAGCTCTTTGAGGTAGTCCAGGCAAGAAAAATGACAATAAATACTAGCTCGATCTCTATTGTAAGATTACATTAGCAGAATCTTATAAGTCTGGAACTACTTCTCCCATTCCTTAATCTATCTAAAGTGCCCACTGGAAAGGGTATCCATTCCCAAGGAGGTGTTCTAGGATTCCTTTAGAGGAGATGGCAATTGTCAGTTTTCAGGAAAGAAGCTCACACGTTGTCAACTTTTCTTCTTGCTTCACATCTAGTGCAGAAACATCACATTGAGCGTTTTCCCCTTACCAGTTGTGATTCAAGTTGATGAAAGAGAAAATACTTTCAGAATTCCCATCAAAGGAGAAGAGAATTCTGGAGAACTTCTCACAGATAGAGGGTGAAATTACTGCCCTTTTTAAAGCAATGAGGTGGCCAAGGGCTTTCTGTGTGCATGTGTGAAAGTTTTGTCTTTTATCTTCCTAGTGATCTGCAATTCCCCCAGCTTCCCATGGTTTAATTATATCTCAAGGGAAGACATCTATGGGGCTTTTATAGTGCAGATGTTATAGAAAAGATACAGTATGGGCAACTGTGGGAGGAAGGGCAAATATTGAAATATTGAAACCTGTACTGAGACTTAGCAATTTATTTATTTATTTATTTTTATTTATTTATTTTATTCGGATTTGTATGCCGCTCCTCTCCGAGGACTCGGAGCGGCTCACAACATATATATAAAACAATTTTGACTAAATCCGAACAAAAAACATTAAAAATAAAACCCCATACATACTCATCAGTCACACCACAATCAACAATCATCCCCAGGCTTGCCGGCAAAGATGAGTTTTTAGGTTTTTCCGGAAGGCCGGGAGAGTTGGAGAAACGCGGACTTCAGGAGGTAGTTGGTTCCAGAGGGCGGGCGCCACAACAGAGAAGGCCCTCCCCCTAGGGCCCGCCAGACGACATTGTTTCGCTGACGGGACCTGGAGGAGGCCGACCCTGTGCGCTCTCACCGGTCGTAGAGAAGTATGTGGCAGAAGGCGGTCCCGTAAGTTCCCCGCCTTCTTTTTGTCCCTCACAACATGGCACACAGAAGTCTAAGAGGCAGCTCTTCCACTGTGACCTCCCAAGGCAAATTTTGTAGTTCTGATGGAATTGTGGTTTGATGTGGACACCCCTCGGAAGGGATTCCTGCCTTTGAGAAATGGTCAGAGAAACCATCCATCTCAATTTGTAATGGCTTGTGAGAATGGCCTTGGGAGCAGAAGGAGGAGCTGCCATGTAGACAACAGTCTGATCAACAAAATTTGAGTCCAAAGGAGGAGACGTGGTGAATGTATTTCATAAAGGACCTCCCTAGTTTTGGGAAGATTTATATAACAACAACAACAACAACAACAACAATAATAATAATAATAATAATAATAATAATAATAATAACAACAACAACAACAATAAAGTTGGAAGGGACCTTGGAGGTCATCGAGTCCAACCCCCTGCTCAGGCAGAAAACCCTATACCATTTCGGACAAATGGCTCTCCAGTCTCTTCTTAAAAACTTCCAGTGTTGGAGCATTCACCACTTCTGGAGGCAGGTTGTTCCACTGGTTAATTGTTCTCACTGTCAGGAAGTTTCTCCTTAGTTCTAGGTTGCTTCTCTCCTTGATTAGTTGCCATCCGTTGCTTCTTGTCCTGCCCTCAAGCGCTTTGGAGAATAGCTTGACTCCCTCTTCTTTGGGGCAGCCCCTGAGATATTGGAACACGGCTATCATGTCCCCCCTCGTCCTTCTCTTCGTTAAACTAGACAGACCCAATTCCAGCAACTGTTCTTCGTATATGTTTTAGCCTCCAGTCCCCTAATCATATTTGTTGCTCTTCTCTGTACTCTTTCTAGAGTCTCAGCATCTTTTTTACATCGTGGTGACCAAAACTGGATGCAGTATTCCAAGTGTGGCCTTACCAAGGCATTGTAAATGTCTTGTTTGTTTGTTTGTTTGTTTAATATGGCGTAACAGAATATAACATTAAGCATTGTTTTTAATTTCCGGTACTCATGCTACTGCTTCTTGCTGGGAGATCCTTGTGAGGTCCAGCAGCCAAAATCTGTAGACTATTGGGGTGCACCCCAAGGAGGCTAGTCTACATTGCACCCCTTGGGGAGGGTAAAGTGCAGGAAAGGAGGGCTTAACGCCATTTCAGAGCTGAGAAAGGAAATCTTGCAAGACTTTGCTGCTTTTTAAGTCAGACTCCTAGGATTCTCCTTTGTGCCCTGACTTCTGCCCTCCAATAATCACATTTTAAAATAAGAAATGGGATGATTTAAATGGCAAAAGGATTTTGAATCTCTGTGTATGTCCGCTTCTCAAAAGGATTTTGAATCTCTGTGTATGTCCGCTTCTCATTTCACGATAGATGAATTCCAGCTGACCCATTGAAATATAAATCACCTGGATGGTTAGGAGCGATGATACACCCACCCTCAAGGTGAAAGGAATTGAAAAATCCCCAGCGAAACGATGCTCAGTTAAATGTTCTTCTTTGCCGACAGGGTAGAACTGGCCTATGTGGACTTTTGCCTTGTTGCACACTGAAGCAAAAAAAATAAAAATAAAATGCTCTGGCCTTGTCTTTCCAAATCTGGGCCTCCCTTCTCAAAGGCTTCTCAGTGTTGCCAATTAAGTCTCCCAGAGGAGTTGGCACTGTGAACATTATTGATTAGGGACTTAATTGCTTATCGCCAGCATCTCTTCCTCTCCCTCTCTCTCTCCGGTAAAATGAACTCCAAGGAAATCCATCGGAAGGGAGACGGATGAAACGGAGGCTGGCTGTTCCGCAGGGATCATGTTTGACAACTGTTTTTCACCGGAGCAGGCTTTGTGATCATGTTGTCTTTTAGAACTCTTGTTGCAAATGATTTGTTGAAAAGCTTCCAAGCAGACTTGCCTGCCAAAAGCCCATTTTTCATTTCAGGCCATTTGGAAACGGATGGGCCTATTCCTTATTTATTTATTTATTTAAACTTTTATGCCGCCCTTCTCCTAGGACCCAGGGCGGCTTACAATAACAATACAATAAAAATTAATGACATTCATACAGCATACAATCGCAGTCAACACACAGTCGCTGATGGAGGGACATTCCTAGGCCCAGGGGCAGAGTGCAGCTCATACGCCCCAAGCCTGTCGGCATAAATGCGTCTTCAACAATTTCCGGAAAACTAGGAGGGAGGAAGCAGTGTGGACCTCTGAGGGAAGCTGGTTCCAGAGGGCTGGGGCAGCAACGGAGAAGGCCCTTGCCCTAGGACCTGTCAGATGAGATTGCCTAACAGACGGGACCCGTAGGAGGCCAACCCTATGCGCCCTGACCGGTCGCTGGGATTCATGAGGCAGAAGACGGTCCCGCAAGTATCCTGGCCCATTGCCATGAAGGGCTTTATAGGTCATAACCAACACTTTGAATTGTGTTCAGAGACCAATTGGTAGCCAGTGCAGCTCACGGAGAGCTGGAGTGATATGAGCATGTCTTGGGAGACCCAAGACGGCTCGCGCGGCTGCATTCTGGACAACCTGCAGTCTCCGGACATTCTTCAAAGGTTGCCCCATGTAGAAAGCATTACAGTAGTCGAATCTCGAGGTGATCTTGGTCGTTCAGATTATGGCAGATTTATGTCACCTACCCAACGGCAGATGTTGGGGTTCTCCTGGGGAAAGGACTTTGCTTTGACTAGTTGGGCAATGTTGGCCACTTCATTTGTCAACCAGTGGGAACAACATCCTTCTGCATGGTTTAGCAATCTTTTCCCAAGAACTTGGGGGTTGATTTTCTTCTTCCTTTTCTTCCCACAATAAACCCAGAGCTGAAAAAGAATGGATGATGAAGCTTCACGGTTGAGTAGCAATCTGAAATCAGGTTTTCCATATTTTCCCAAAATATTTTAGCTCAGAGATGGACAACTTTGTGCTCTATAGATGTTTTGGCCTCTACTTTCCTCCGGAGATTATAAATGTTAGAGTCCAAATCATAGCAGATACCCAGTTTCCTATCCCTGCTTCTAGAGATAGTCCTCAAGTCACAGGAGTTCATTGAATGACCGTTTGAAGTCAAAAGGGCACTAAAAAGAGAGTTATGAACATTTTTTCACATTTATGACTGTTGCAGCATCCCCATGGTCATGTGATGAAAATCTGGACACTTGGCAACTGACTCATATTTATGACAGTTTCAGTATCCTGGAGTTGTGTGATCCCCTTTTGCAATCGTCTGACAAGCAAAGTCAATGGGGAATCCAGATTCACTTAACAACCGTGTTACTAACTTAACAATTGCAGCCCTTCACTTAACAACTGTGGCAAGCAAGGTCATAAAACAGGGTACAATTCACTTAACAACAGTCTCACTTAGCAACATAAATTGGGGGGACAATTGTGGTTGTAAGTTGAGGTCTACCTGTATGGAAAATTTAGCATTTTTCATATTTCTCTTTTTCTCAGCATATGCCCAAAGTAATTCATCATCTGCAAGAAGAATATGGCAAAATTATTCCTTGCACAAAGAGAGTGGAGAATCTCAAAGAAGCCATTTGTACACAGCTCAGATTTTCTAATCCCATTATTGTGAATTGACCTGGTTAATAAGTCATGTTTAGATGGTTTGTTAACTGTATTTATATATATATAATTTAAAAAGAAAAAGGGTAAGGGAAGAAAAAGTGGGTTGATATTTTTTTTTTTAAAAAAACACTCTTTAACAATATTCTTTATTTCTTCATATACTTCATATATTGTTTATAAAATTTAATGAGATGCCTGAACTTGCAAATGATGCTAGGTTTCTATTTAGTATAATATTCATTTTAGCTTTCCTGAAAATATAGCGAATACAAAGAACATAAGAACATAAGAAGAGCCATGCTGAATCAGGCCAAAGCCCATCGAGTCCAGCATTCTGTGTCACACAGTGGCCCACCAATTGTACATGGGGATCTTGAGCAGAAAGAGAAGGCAAAACCCTCCCTTTCCCTTGACCCCCAACAAATGGTACCCAAGGGAATCCTGCCTGCCTCAACCAACATAGAGGCGGCACATGGACAACCGTTTTAATAACCACCGATACACTTGGCATCCATGAATCTATCTAGCCCTGCCTTGAAGCTGTCAAGGCTGACAGCTGTCACGACCCCTTCAGGAAGTGAATTCCATAAATCAACAACCCTCTGGGTGAAGAAATATTTCCCTTTATTTGTCCTCACTTTCTTAGCTATGAGCTTTAGGGAGTGCCCCCTTGTCCTGGTATTGTGTGATAGAGAAAAGAATTTTTCTCTATCCACCTTTTCTATCCCATGCATGATTTTATACACTTCGATCAAGTCACCCCTTAAACGCCGTCTTTCAAGGCTGAAGAGACCAAGGCGTTGCAATCTGGTTTCATAAGGGAGGCGCTCCATTTCCTTGATCATTCTTGTTGCCCTTTTTTTGCACCTTTTCCAGTTCCATTATATCCTTCTTGAGGTGCGGTGACCAGAACTGTACACAGTACTCCAAGTGTGGTCTCACCATCGATTTGTACAGAGGCAATACAACACTTGCTGACTTATTTTCGATTCCCTTCCTAATCATGCCAAGCATGGAGTTTGCTTTTTTTACTGCTGCTGCGCATTGGGTTGACATCTTCATCGAGCTGTCCACCAAAACCCCAAGATCCCTTTCTTGGGTTGTCTCAGAAAGTTTGGTCCCCATCAGTTGGTAAGTATAATTGGGGTTCTTTGCCCCGATGTGCATAACTTTGCACTTGTTTAGGTTAAAATGCATTTGCCACTTTGCTGCCCACTCACACAATTTCGAGAGATCCTTCTGGAGCTCCCGACAATCAGTTCACAACCCGGAACAATTTAGTGTCATCAGAAAACTTGGCTACCTCACTATTAACTTCTACATCCATCATTGATGAATAAATTAAAAAGTAAAGGTCCCAAAACTGAACCCTGGGGTACACCACTTCTCACTTCTTTCCATCCAGAGAATTGTCCATTTATTGCCACCCTTTGCTTCCTACAATTTAGCCAGTTACCAATCCAGGACAAGACCTGTCCTCTAATTCCGTGGCTGGAGAGCTTTTTTAGGAGCCTTTGGTGAGGAACTTTGTCAAAAGCCTTTTGAAAGTCAAGATATACAATATCATCTGGGGCCCCTTTATCTATGTATTTATTTACACCCTCAAAGAATTCTAACAAGTTAGTAAGACATGATTTGCCTTTGCAGAAACCATGTTGATTTTCTTTCAGCAATGCCTGTTTTTCTATGTGCCCTGTAATTTTATCTTTAATAATGGTTTCCATCAGTTTGCCTGGAACTGAGGTTAGACTGACTGGTCTATAGTTTCCTGGATCACCTCTGGATCCTTTCTTGAAGATCGGGGTTATATTTGCTTCCCTCCAATCCTCCGGTACAGTGCCTGATCTTAGAGAAAGATTGTATATTTTAGCTAGAAGTTCAGCAATTTCACACTTGAGTTCCTTGAGAATTCTAGGGTGGATGCCATCTGGACCCGGCGATTTGTTGACGTTTAGTTTAGAAAGGCATGCAAGAACATCTTCCTTGTTTATCTCTATCAGGTTTAATTCTTCTATTTCCCTCCCTGGGAAAACTAATTCAGTGGCAGGCAAATGTTCTCTATCCTCCTCGGTGAAAACGGAGGCAAAGAAGTCATTTAGCCTCTCAGCAATCAGCAGGACCCTCAGCACCTTTTCCCTTTATAGATTTATATAGGCATGTACCGCTTCATAGTGCTTTAGAGCCCTCTCTAAGCCGTTTACAGAGTCACTATATTGCCCTCAACAATCTGGGTCTTCATTTTACCAACCTCAGAAGGATTGCCCACAGCCTGGAGTTCGGTCTTGATGGGGCTCAAGATTGACTCAGCCTTCCATCCTTCTGAGGTTGGTAATGTGAGGACTCAGATTGTTGGGGATAATATGCTGACATTGTAAACTGCCCAGAGAATGCTGTAAAGCACTATGGGAAGGTAAATAGGTCTGCTATTGCTATGGCTAGCGGGCTTGCCCTGTGGGGCTGACAGCTTCTTGCCTTCCAGCTGTGGGCTGGCAATAGGAAGGCAAATGAAAAAGTACAGGTCACACCCTTGGTTGTGATGACCTTGCTCTCTCTTAACTACTTAGGGTATCTGAGGTAAAAGGAAGATCTTGCAAAGGGACGGAGAGGGAGCTGGATCCACAAGACCAATACATGGGAGTACTCCTGGCCCAACGCTGACAGAATCTGAGGGCAGACACTTCTACCTGAATTTCAACAGATCACTCGGGACTTTTCTGCAAAGCCAACAACTTTAATGTCCTAACACTCTCTCCATGCAAAAACTATTAACCACATGCCCAGGATCCCAATTGCCACTGCAGTCATCCACACAGCCAAGCAATAAATGTGAAATTAGCCCCCGCCCCTCAAAAAAAAGTCCCATTTTCCTACAGAGTAAGGAAGATGACCTTGACAGAGATATGCAGGAACTATTACCTAGCCAAAAAAAAAAAACTAAAGCATTTTTAAGGTACACAACGAGAAGGTATTATTTAGAAGCAGCTCAGACTTTCATCTCCTCAACTCACTGGAGTATAGGAACGAGTAGGAAATACAGTGCAGTCAGATCTGCAAGTTTCTCTTCTTACAGCCACTTTCAATAAAAGTAGATTTAGCCTCAGGCTGATTTCCTGGTCTAATGGGAATGAACAACCTTATATGTGAGTTTTGGGGGGTTTAAATTTATTTAATAAATAATGCTTGATAGCATGTGTTGTTTTCCTTCTTTGGCTCACCAGACACTTCTGCCTTGGTGTGCGTAGAATTCTGTACTGCAGCCTTCTGACTAATGAATTTGTTTTCATGGAGCATTTGGGACAATTTGATCTTGAGGCTTCTAATCTTGAGATTGACACTGGATTAGAGTAGAGAGAGAAAGAGAAGAAGGCTTCAAATTCTCCATTTAGATCATGTTTATCGATTTCCAGTTGAAAAGTACAATCCCTGAAGGGCAATCAAGTGGGATTTTGCAAGTGAAAAAGAAACCCATCCCAGCGTAGCTTTCCTCACCAAACCTTATAATTACAGTTAAGATCTCTAAGGTCTCATTTTTTTATTGGCCTATTTTCTCTGGCTTTTCACTCTCCTGGCATTGTTCGTTAAGAAATGAAACTGGGTGTCAAGTAACAAAAATAGTGTGCATCATAATATATATATATTGTTTCAGTATCTCTTCTAGGCAGCCTATTTTCTATTTTTAACCCATCTGGTCTTTGAACCAATTCTTTTTTACACTCATATCTTTCCCGATCTTCCAAGTCTTTCTCCCTGGCTCAAATCAATAGGACTTTTTCTAATTCTTTTAGAAGAAAATGTAATGATCCACCAGTGTGGATCATGAAGGGCAGAAATGCACAAGTGTCTACTTTTTTCTTGACTCAAAGTTTTCATGCAAATTTGAAATTGTGTTTGTGTGTGTGTGAAGGAAGGAGAGAGGGAGGGAGGAACCATATGAAAGGCATGTACAGACAAGAAGTCATATATTTTTAATAATAATAAACTTGGAAGGGACCTTGGAGGTCATCTAGTCGAACCGCCTGATCAGGCAGGAAACCCTATACCATTTTGGACAAATGGCTGTCCAGTCTCTTCTTAAAAACTTCCAGTGTTGGAGCATTCACAGCTTCTGGAGGCAGGTTGTTCCACTGGTTAATTGTTCTCACTGTCAGGAAGTTTCTCCTTAGTTCTAGGTTGCTTCTCTCCTTGCTCAGTTTCCATCCGTTGCTTCTTGTCCTGCCTTCAGGCGCTTTGGAGAATAGCTTGACTCCCTCTTCTTTGGGGTAGCCCCTGAATATTGGAAGGCTGCTATCATGTCCCCCCTTGTCCTTCTCTTCGTTAAACTAGACATACCCAATTCCAGCAACCATTCCTTATATGTTTTAGCCTCCACTCCCCTAATCATCTTTGTTGCTCTTCTCTGGACTCTTTTTAGAGTCTCAACATCTTTTTTACATCGTGGTGACCAAAACTGGATGCCGTATTCCAAGTGTGACCTTACCAAGGCCTTGTAAAGTGTATCAACACTTCATGTGATCTTGATTCTATCCCTCTGTTAATGCAGCCTAGCCCTGTGTTGGCCTTTTTGGCAGCTGCAGCACACGGCTGGCTCATATTTAAGTGATTTTCCACTAAGACTCTGAGGTCCTAGTGGACAGTATTTGGAGATATACATAGAAAAAGCTTTTGGGTGAGATGAGTTGGGTAAGGAAAAACCAAACACAGTAAAAACTGTGTCAAATACAACATACAGTATATTAGAGATGGCTATATATTATTGAGATTTGTCTAAAAATGCATAGATTAAAAACAGGATATATTAGGAAAACGTTGAATTTGGTCGTAAGTAGCTTTTTCCGAGTCTGCCGTAATTTCTGCTGCAGTTACCATATATAAAATCCATCTTCCATGAGTTTTTACTAATTGACTATCCATAAATCCCAGTAAAAAACCCGCAGCTTCTTCTCAACATTAATCTTTAAGATTTTTTTATATTGTACGTATTTGTATCCAGAACTCTTTGATTTTTTCTTATATGTGATGGTCATAGATATTTTATAGACTGGAGTTATTTTGTGGCCTAATAAGGTACTATATCTGAACTTTGATGGATATACGGTAGCAAAACCTTAACCGTCACAGTTAAGCCTGACTTCTTCAGGGGAATTCTAGTCTCTTTGAAGGTGTTGGTATGCCTGTTTATACAACCTATATTAGCTTTTTTTGCTACTGCTGCACACTGTTGGCTCATGCTTAAGTGATTGTCCATTAAAACTCCAAGGTCCCTCTAAAGCCTCACCATGATCAGCCATGATGGGGCTTTAGATCTATAATGCCTTGGTAAGACCACACTTGGAATATTGCATCCAGTTTTGGTCACCACAATGTAAAAAAGATGTTGAGACTCTAGAAAGAGTGCAGAGAAGAGCAACAAGAATGATTAGGGGACTGGAGGCTCAAACAGAAGAGGGGGTTAATCTATTCTCCAAAGCACCTGAAGGCAGGACAAGAAGCAATGGATGGAAACTAATCAAGGAGAGAAGCAACCTAGAACTAAGGAGAAACTTCCTGACAGTGAGAACAATTAATCAGTGGAATAACTTGCCTCCGAAAGTTGTGGATGCTCCAAAGCTGGAAGTTTTCAAAAAGGGATTGGACAAACATTTGTCGAAAATGATATAGGGTTTCCTGCCTGAGTCAGCAGTTGGATTAGAAGATCTCCAAGATCTCCAAGATCTCTGTTATTTGTTTTATCATATCTTAGAAATAGAGTCAAAAGGCAAATTTCAAAGTCATCCAAAGGCATTGCTTTTTCTTCATCCCACCATAGAAAATATGGCTATACCATAGACAAAAAATTAAAAAATGGCAAATGCATGGCCACCCTGACTAGCCTTGACTATCATATCTGCCATTTTGAGTTAGATGAAACAGAAGAGAATTTTCCAGAATCATCTTCAGATGTTAGGAAGAAAGGATCTCATGAGCAAATTGGGTTTATATTAATTGTCTCACTCCCACAGCATTATGCACAGATTGACATGTCCCTCACTTCTTTCTAAGCCATGCCATGCAAGTGTTGTTCTGAAAGGCTTTGTGGGTAGTGATAGATACCACAAATATCCAGTAAAATGTGAGACACTGTGAAAAGCCTCACAAGAAGATGCTTTGCCTACAGATTTGTATTGTATCTGTGGATATGTGAAGAACTCCTTGTCCTCATGGCATTAGAGGCCAGACTGCTCAGGTGAACCCTACGTACATATTGCTTTTAAGCATGAAATCTAAATAAGGCCTTTATCCCTGCATGATCCCTCAAATGTCGGTCAAGGATAGACAGAAGTGTTCAGGTTGCTTCTGTCAACGCTGCTAACATCGGATGTTTTTACTTTGACAACAGTTAGAGATGCAACCATTTTCTTCTTATGTTTTACTTTTAGATTTAAGTGATGTTGGGGGGGGGAGGAATGTGCATGAGAGTTTAGATAGACCTAATAATACTGGACTGGGTGTGAGAACCAAGGTTAATGAAATAAGAGATGATAAGAATTGGCAGGCTGGAGAACAGGAGGGAAAGCCTGCATTTCAAACTAATTGGAGAATGTGATTTATGGCAGCTTCTGTGTTATGCAATGGACACATTTATGGACCTATCAGCCAGCACTCAAATTTGTGTAAAAATGTCAATGAATAAAATCATGTTCAGCAGACTTTAGCCTTCTTGACAATAACATGGTCTCCTAGCTTCAGTTCTGGGCAAATCACGTCAAGAGCTAGATTTTATTTTAGATTTCTTTTCCCCTGAGGCCATTCCACTAGCCTTCAAAGAAATTTCTTTCTTCCTAATTTCCAAGGCCATCAACAAATAAATGTTCTCATTAAGAGTCTACCCAAAATCCAATAATCAAAATAAAATTCAACCTAATGTTCGAGATGGCTGATGTTTTACAACTACTAATTCTTTTACATCTCACTTCTGGCCTTGAATATTTCTGAATATACATGAAGAAATACTAAACCCAACCACTCCCACATGGCTAGAAATATATGTCTATGTGTGTTTGTGTGCTTCAAAGTAAAGTACATTTATAGCTAAATAATTCCATCAGAATATAGATGCATTTTCAAATCTAGTTTTCCATTCTTAGAACGGATATGGATGGAATAGGATGTGATCAAATGTGATTAGTATAACCAGGGCTTTTTTTTTCTCATAGAACGCCCAGAACGGAGTTCCGGCATCTTTTTTGGATGGAATCTTATAGGGTAGGCAAGGCAGGTTGTATGATGTGTGTGTTGAGTTCCAGCACCTTTTTTTTTTTTAGAAAAAAAGCACTAACTACTTTCCTCGCTACTTCACTTGCCTGAATGACATCATCATAGACCTGTATGCAGATTTATAGATAAGGGCTTTCTTTTATATTCCTGTGAGGTGGTCTGGGCTGAGAGATAGACCCAAGGTCATCTAGCTGGTTTTCATGGCTAAAGAGGTCACAATTTCCTGCTTTCTAGCCTGGTGCCTTAACCTCTAGAGCAGGGGGTCTCAACCTTGGCAACTTTAAGACTTGTGGACTCCCAGAATTCCTCAGCCAAGTTGCCAAGGTTGAGAACCCCTGCTCTAAAAGAATGCAAATGTCCAGCTGTCTGCAAGGAGTATAAATCCTTCCATTCCCCCTCCATCCAGTCAGAGCTGAAGAAGCTTCTTGGATGAGAAGTGAAACATCTTCAAAGAAAAACAAGGAAGTCCAGTTGCCTCATGAAAAAACACCTTTGGGATAACTTTGACCTGGATGACTGAGAATCTCCATAGACATAGCTGGCTGAGGAATTCTGGGAGTTGAAGTCCACAAGTCTTAAAGTTGCCAAGGTTGAGAGCCCCTGCTCTAGACCAAACTGGCTCTCTCCCTTTCGGCAAAATGAGGGTGGGTTGTCTGCCTAAGGGTTATTATTATTATTATTATTATTATTATTATTATTATTATTATTATTATTATTATTATTATTATTATTATTATTATTATTATTATTATTATTTATTCGATTTCTATGCCGCCCTATTCCGGAGAACTCAGGGCGGCTCACAACACAGTAGAAATCAACATATAAAATACATGTAAATATAAAACCTAGGATAAACATTAGCTGGCCATCAGCCCTGCTGGTGTTCATCCTGCCCCTGATCCTCATGAGTGAACCCCTGAGGTTCACTCTTGGCATGTTCCATGGCACAATTCATTTTAATCAGAACTGTGGTGAGAGCTGTTGGGAAGATTAATGAGGCTAGCGAGAAAGAGGTCCCCACTTTCCATGCAGAAAGTGCAAGCAATTGGAGAGGAATATGAGTTTGCAATGAAACAAATGGCCAATATTAAGTAAAAAAGGATGACAGATTTCAATTGGCTTTTTCTTCTTTCTACTTTATTCTCGATCATGCTCTAGACATCTACAGGCATACACAAATAGGTGTGCATGCACACACACACACACACACACACACACACAGAGAGAGAGAGAGAGAGAGAGAGAGAGAGAGAGAGAGAGAGAGAGAGAGAGAGAGAGAGAGAGAGAGAGAGAGAGAGAGAGAGAGAGAGAGAGAGAGAGATGCAAATTCTGAGATTTAAAAGGCAACCTAGTCTATCATGACAAAAAGAAATGAATCTGATCTTTTCTGAAGCTGGTCAAGTGAAAAATATTTACTGAACTTCTCAATGGATTCCCATTCATCTCCTTTTTTCCTTGAGTTTATTGTTCAAGGATATTGCTTATGACACCTTGAGCTCAAGCCTTGAAAAGGAAACTGCTTGCAACAACTTAATGATGTGACTGTGTTGGTGCACTACCTACATTGTCTCTATTTTTTGTTTTTGAAGAGTGGAACATAGCCCCATAAAAGGAAGCTTCAAGAAAGACACTGCCTTTCCCTCTGTACTAAGCATCATCAACCTCACTCACTTATGTAAGAGAACAAACAACTTCCAATTACCATATTTTTCCATGTATAAGACATTATTTTTCCTGCAAACACCCTGTTCAAAGGTCAGGTGCATCTTATACAAGCTCGCCGTCTTATACACGGAAAAATAATGGTAACCTCTGCAGCCCAGGGCATGCCTGTGTGGGTTGCCATGCCACCTGGTGCAGGTGTCAAGCCCCTGTGGACTTGCCACTAATGGGAGGGGGGAGGGGCAAGATCATTGGCTGGCCGAACTTCCGGATTTGTATTTGTATTTTGTATATATTTGGGTTTGTATGCCGCTCCTCTCCGGGGACTCGTGGACTTGTCGGTTCAGCTGTTCGACGCTCCGCCAAACAGCTGATCGGCGCGGAGAAACTCACATGCCAGAGACTCTTATTCAAGGGTGCATCTCATAGACAGAAAAATATGGTAATGCAACCAAAATGTAGAGGACCTGTTATTGGAAGAGAGTTGTACGGCAAAGGTTGTGTGCCCCTGGCATCTACCCATTCTTTAGTGGGCCAAAATAAAGAAAAAGAAGAATACCATTTTTCTATCTTTTTTTAAAAAAAAAAAACCACCCTACATTTGGGTGCAGAGCAAGACAAGAACCGATGAATGGAAATTAATCAACTAGAACTAAGGAGAAATGTCCTCCTGGGGAGAACAATCAATCAGTGGAAGGGCTTGCCTTCAGAAGTTGTGGGTGCCCCAATACTGGAGGCTTTCAAGAAGAGCTTGGACAACCATTTGTCTGAAATGGGTATAGATCAGTGGTTCTCAACCTTGGGGTCGCGACCCCATTTGGGGTCACGTGACCATTTCGCGGGGGTTGCCGGGCACCGCCGGCCGCCATTTTGTTTTTGTTTTTTGTTTTTTTTTTAATGTTTTTTAAATTTGTTTTTAATTTTTTTATTTTTTTTTTATTTTTTTGGTGCGCGCGCGCCATGTGCGCACAGATCCGCCCGTCGCACCAAAAAAAATACAAAAAATATAAAAAAAATAAAAAAAATAAAAAAATTAAAAAATTAAAAAAAATGGCAGACCGCGACGGGCGGATGCACGCATGCGTGGCGCGTGCGACGGGCCGATCTGCGCATGCGCAGATCCGCCCGTCGCGGCCACTATTTTGTTTTGTTTTTTTGATTTTTTTTAAAAATTTTTTTAAAAAAATAAAAAAAAATGGCAGACCGCGACGGGCGGACGCGCGCATGCGCGGCGCGTGCGATGGGCCGATCCACGCATGCGCGGATTAGCCCGTCACGGCCGCCATTTTGTTTTTTTGTTTTTTTGTTTTTTTAAATTTTTTTTTGTTTTTTTTTTCGGCGCACGCACCCGGGTCGGGGTCACGGCGCGCATGGCCGGGGCAAGTGGGGTCTCAACCTGAGAAAGGTTGAGAACCACTGGTATAGATTCTCCTTCTGTTATTCTATATTAACAGTGTTTCTCAAACTCAGCAACTTTCAGTGGACTTAAACTCCCAGAATTCCCCTACCAAGATGGGTTGGGGGATTCTAAGAGTTGAGCTTCACATATCTTATAGTTTCTTAGTTCAGCCCAAACAGGATTGAGGATACAGGGCGAATTGAAGACTAGACTTCCAAGAGTTAAGCATGCAAAGATCTCAACTTAGTTAGACAACTTGATTGTTTTGGCTTTCTCCCGTACTTGGATTTTTAAAATCTCCTTTTGGTCGTGTTTATGGTGACACCTGTAAAAATGTTCCCAAAAAATGACCTGGAACTTTGCCAGGATTATTTTTGTGTGACAGCTTTGAAATATCTCTCCCGACTGTGCTAACAAGCCCTCAATTTGTTATTTGTAGTCCATTTACAGTATTGACTATCATTTGCAACCAGAATTAGGAAACCAAAGCTAATGACCAGCTCAGAATGTCCTTCAAGGTTGACTGCATCTAAAATTGAATTCCCAACATTTCTGTTTGACTGTGTTTTCAAAATCTGACTGTTGTCTTTTTCTCTTTCCTCCTAATTAGTCCTCCGCAGCCAACCAGGGTTGACATTTGAAATTAACTTTGCTGAAACAAATGTTCCTTAATGCAGTTCCCCAAAAATCATTCTTCCAGAGAATGGAGAAGAGAGAAAATTGTAAGCAATGTCACCTTTAAAAAAAAAAAGCTGTTAAATCTACATCCAAAGTCATGGTAGATTCAATTTTTGTGGAAGAAACATATTCTTAGATTAAGGCAGACCTAGAGGGTGTGACCAAGGTTGATCACACTTATAATGTAACAACTGCACTAGCTTCATCTGGAGACACTGACAAGGAAAAGCTGATTATAGATTAGGGCAAGGAATAGTTGGGTAGATACCACACTAGGACCCCACCTAAGTCAGAAATGAGCACACATGCTATTCTGGGCTTATTAGAAAACAACACTATGTGAAGAATCCAGTCTTAAGAAAGATCTATATTTCTTGCAGTGTCTTGGTTAGAATGGCATGGTGGCTCAGCTATTAAGTCACTGGGCTTGTCAACTGAAATCCAGCAGCCCAGGTTTGAGACTCAAGCACCACACTACAGGATGAGCTCTGTCCTCACCTCAGATAATAGATAGATAGATAGATAGATAGATAGATAGATAGATAGATAGATAGATAGATAGATAGATAGATAGATAGATGGATGGATGGATGGATGGATGGATGGATGGATGGATGGATGGATGGATGGATGGATGGACGGACGGATGGATAGATAGATGGATAGATATAAATAGATCGATGGTAGATCGATGAGATGATAGATCGATAGATCAATAGATGATAGATAGATAGATAGATAGATAGATAGATAAGATAATAGATATAAATAGATTGATGGTAGATCGATGAGATGATAGATCGATCAATAATAGAGATAGATAGATAGATAGATGATAGATAGATAGATAGATAGATAGATAGATAGATAGATAGATAGATAGATAGATAGATAGATAGATAGATAGTGTTGTGAGTGTCCCTAGACCAGCTTGGGAAGTATCAGAGGATGAGGATCAGCAGCCAGGTCCCTCTGGGTGTTTTCCCCTCCCGGCAGCTGAGGATCAGCAGCCAGGCCCCTCTGGGTGTTTTCCCCTCCCGGCAGCTGAGATAGACAATGAGGAGCTTTGTATGCATTCTGAATCAGACTCTCAAAATGATGAGTCAGATTTAGAACAAGAAGATAAATGGATTGATCCGAGGTTCCGAAGGTTTGATAAGCGAAGGTGTCAGTTAACTGGAAAAAGGAAGTAATTGGGGAAGTGACGTATCGGACACTATATTAGAAGGGGAAAGAAAGACTACGCCTTTGTCACGAGCAACGTTAATCAAGGAGTGGGCTGAAAACTTTGGCAGTGCTTTGGAACTCAGTTTTCTGGTGTTTTGAAAACCTACCGAAGAATAATGAGGTCTTGGACAATGTGATAAAGAAAGAGTGAGTAATTGGAATGTGGGAGGAGAGCATGTTTAATCTAAATGTACATAGATCTGATTTGGCCGTTCAGGCCAACAAAATGCCAGCAGCTTGCTTTGAAATGAATCCTTTTGAAATGTGTTAAATAAACCTCTTAAAGACATATTTACGTGGATTTTAATGAGCTGAGAGAGGCCAGACATAACAGATAGATAGATAGATAGATAGATAGATAGATAGATAGATAGATAGATAGATAGATAGATAGATAGATAGATAGATAGATAGATAGATAGATAGATAGATAGTTCAAGTCCCCTGGACTGCAAGGCGATCAAACCGGTCAGTCCTAGAGGAGATCAACCCCGACTGCTCTTTAGAAGGCCAGATCCTGAAGTTGAAACTCAAGTAGTTTGGCCACCTAATGAGAAGGAAGGGAATGAGGTGGCTGGATGGAATCACTGAAGCAGTAAACGTGAGCTTAAATGGACTCCAGAAGATAGTAGAAGACAGGAAGGCCTGGAGGAACATTGTCCATGGGGTCACAATGGGTCGGACAACAACAACAGCAAATAGTTTAAGTATATGAATATAGCTAAAAATCCTATAATAATATTAAAAGTTTATGATCTTGTAGGGCTGCATTACAGAGGGCCACAAGTGGGACATAACTGGCTTACAGTTTCTCTTGAGTCATCACCACATGGACATAACCGAAAAGACATGGGGATATTCTTAAAAAGGACTGCTGATGGCAATATATCTAGCCTGGCTCTGCCTTTCATTGCAGTTTAAGACAATAGTTAGTCTCATTCTTCTGAACACACACACATAAATCTTTTCTGGAATTGGGTCAACAATTCAGACTGAGTCAACACTTTGAATCAAACCGAGAGTCTGAATTAGGTCTTGGGTGATTTTTGCACCTGGTTAATTGATTACTAGCAAGTTTTTATACATGTCTGCTCAGAAGAAATCATTAGACAAACAAGAGAGTTTCAACCACCTTCCATCAATCATAAACCAATGGATGAGACAGGCACCAATTCAAGAGTGGCACTTTTCCTTTTTCTCTCAAAAAGAGCCTGAATGTCTCTGCAGCAGCCGTGCCTGCCATGCTCTTCATTATCTAACTTACTCTGCCAAATCAGCTTTTGTCAAAGAAGTTAGACAATGATGAGTATAGTGCAATTGTTGAACGAAGCTATCCTGTTCTAAAAAGTGTGCTATAATTTGGGAATGTTAATGGGAGCAATAACTTATGGGCAGCCATGTTTGACAAATGACTCTGTGTGTGTCACCTGCTTTCTCCTTCAGAACAATTGTTTTGACACCGTACAAAATTAATCAACCGAGTGATCAGTCAAGCAAGTGATCATGGGCTTAATGAGATAAAATGGAGAGTATGAATCAATAGAGATTTGTTTAATCCGGTGACTTCTTTGGTTAGACTGAGGGTACATTTGGGACAATGGAATGTATTATCAAGGAGCAGAGGAGAGTCAATGCGTCTTTGGGAGGGGAAAAACACTATTAAAACCATAGCATTGGAAGGCACCATAGAATTCATCTTAGTCTGAGATTCTGCTCAACACAGGATCCACCATCACCTTTCCGAAAGATGTTCCCGTAGTTTCTGCCAACAGCAGCCTTCAAGTACTTATTTCATTATTTATTTATAGATGCTTCTCTTATCCCAACTTTTTTTAATAAATAGCTCAAGGTGGCAAACGTGCCTAATATTCCTTCTTGCTCCTATTTTCCTCACAATAGCAACCTTGCGAGGCACGTTAGGCTAAGAGAGTGACTGGCCCAAAAGTCACCAAGCTAGCTTTCCTGTCTAAGATGGGAGTAGGACTGCCCGTCTCCCAGTTTTCAATCTAGTAACTTCACCCCTAGACCAAACTGACTCTCTCTGTTGAAAGGATGTTGCACAGGGAAAAATCATGCTGGTGTTATAGACACAGAAGAAAGATGTTAAGTTGCATAAAAGCAGACCCCCCCACACACACACACAGACCTTGATGTTTGAAAAGCCACCTCATGATAATTGAACAAAAGAATCATTTTAGCAACAGATTAGAACCAGTGTCCTCAATGACTCTTTCTAACTGTAGTATTTTATGACCAAAATTAATTTGGTGTACATACGAATGATGACCAGAATCAAAAGAGCTATTTTATGTTATCCTCAAGGCTTGGCTGTAATGCCTTTTAAAACTTATTGTTTATTTAATTAGCAAACCCCCCTCCAACATTTCTTATTTAAGAAATCCCAGTCAATTTTCAACATTGCTTGTCATGTTGATTCTACCGTAATGATATTGGGTGACTTTTAGTCAAACTCTTCCCATCATGGGAAGGGAAGAGAAGGGAAGGGAAGGGAAGGGAAGGGAAGGGAAGGGAAGGGAAGGGAAAGGAAAGGAAAGGAAAGGAAGGGAAAGGAAAGGAAAGGAAGGGAAGGGAAGGGAAAGGAAAGGGAAGGAAGGGAAGGGAAGGGAAGGGAAGGGAAGGAAGGGAAGGGAAGGGAAAGGAAAGGAAAGGAAAGGAAGGGAAGGGAAGGGAAGGGAAGGGAAGGGAAGGGAAGGAAAAGGAAAGGAAGGGAAGGGAAGGGAAGGGAAGGGAAGGGAAGGGAAAGGAAAGGAAAGGAAAGGAAAGGAAGGGAAGGGAAGGGAAGGGAAGGGAAAGGAAAGGAAAGGGAAGGGAAGGGAAGGGAAGGGAAGGGAAAGGGAAGGGAAGGGAAGGGAAGGGAAGGGAAGGGAAGGGAAAGGAAAGGAAAGGAAGGGAAGGGAAGGGAAAGGAAGGGAAGGGAAGGGAAGGGAAGGGAAGGGAAAGGGAAGGGAAGGAAAGGAAAGGAAAGGAAAGGAAAGGAAAGGAAAGGAAAGGAAAGGAAAGGAAAGGAAAGGAAAGGAAAGGAAAGGAAAGGAAAGGAAAGGAAAGGAAAGGAAAGGAAAGGAAAGGAAAGGAAAGGAAAGGAAAGGAAAGGAAATCCTTTACATGCTCCTATTTCTTTACCAACATTGGTTCAGGATCCAATCAAGCATTGGATTGCTCTGCGCCTCTGTCTAAAAACAGCATTTTAAGATAGAATTGAGCCCCCGTTTTTTCCCTCTTGGAAAGAAGTACATTCCAGCTACCAAAGTCTGGGGCGTACTGAGTTAAATATACCTCTCACAATAAAAACTCTGTTAACCCATCTGGGTGTTAGCTTTCCCAGTCAGTTTTGCCCTTCTGGTGCTCCCAAGTTTCCCACAGAATGATTGGACCAATTGCTTCTTGACTGGGATAACTTTTCTGAGCTGATTTATGGAAACCTGAGATCAATCCGCAAAGAAAAGCTTTTCTCTGTAACTTTTGCCAACAAAAAAAAAAAAGGCACTGTTGGGTCAGGAGTGTAGAAATTTTTTTTTATATTTTTTTTTATTATTAGATATCCGTTTGTACATGAAATTGATGAACAGCCCAGTTCAAAGGGATTACACCTTGTTCCACATGTCTACATCCCAAACAGCCAAATCCTTTCAATAAGAAGACAAAAGGGGAAAAAAAAGAGAGATTTCCACAATTTCTTTAAAGTACTGCAAAAGATCAGAGGAACCTTTTCACTAAGCTGCTTTTAAAAATGGATTTGCACTTCTATTCCCAGTTTTAAATGAGTATTCCAGATACAAAGCACTTACTTACAGTCCCTTAGATTTTGAGGCCACGATGTTCTTCTTCTGCCTGGACCTCGTTTGCCTCCCATCTTTCCCTGGAGGATTAAATGGAGTAGGCCGTATTTTTCTGCGTGTTGCATCACATGTCCGAAATATTCTAATTTTCGTTTTGTAATTGTTTGGATGATTTCCCTGGGCTTTCCCGGGCGGCTGATCACCTCTTCATTTCTGATCTTGTCAACCCAGCTTCTACATAACAGCCGCCTGTAAATCCACATTTCAAAGGCTTCCAGTCTCTTCAGGTGTTCTTCTGTCAGAGACCAGCTCTCTACTCCATAGAGCAGGATAGGAAAAATATCTTAAGGGGATGCATAGAGCTGAATATAAGTTTGAATGTCAGGGTCTGTTTTCCTATCCTAAGCCTTTAAATAGCAATGGCACTCAGACTTATATACCACTTTACAGTGTTTTACAGTCCTCTTTAAGTGGTTTGCAGAATCAGCCTATTGCCCCCTACGATCTGGGTCCTCACTTTACTGACCTTGGAAGGATGGAAGGCTGAGTCAATATGGCAGTTCGATTCCCACCAGCTCAAAACTGCAGGCAGATGGCAGTCAGCAGAAGTAGCCTGCAATACTGCATTCTAACCACTGCGCCCCCAAGGCTCTTTGTTTCTTTATTCTAAATCAGGGGTAGGCAACCTTGGCTCTTTTATGACTCGTGGACTTCAACTCCCAGAATTCCTGAGCCAGCCTGGCTCAGGAATTCTGGGAATTGAAGTCCACGAGTCATAAAAGAGCCAAGGTTGCCTACCCCTGTTCTAAATGCTATAATACATTAGACATCTACAGGTCATCCTCAACTTATGACTCCCGCCCCCTCTGATCCTTAGTCTTAATTTTATGCCAGAGGAATTGGCAGGACTAGTTAGTATTCTTGACTTTTAGAATTTGGGTCCAGAATTTCCATCGGTAAGCAAGTCATTTGTTAAGTGAATTGTACCTGATTTTGTAATCTTTTCCACAATGGTTGTTAAGTGAATCACTACAGTTGTTAAGTGAATCACATGGTCATTAAGTGGATATACTTGGTCCCATTGACTGCTTGTTGGAAACTGGATCGAAATGTTGCAAGTGGCAATCACAGGACCCAAGACATTGAAACTATTATTTGCCAAGTGTCCATATTTCAATCACATGACAGTGCTGATGCTGCAATGGTCATAAGTGGGAGGACCAGTTGTAGACCATGTTTTTCAGTGCTGTTATAACTTTGAACAATCACTAAATGAATAGTTGTAAGTCAATAACTTCCTGTATTATATCCTAGTACAATGCTGTGCAAAATTTCAATGAGTTAGTTAGAAACCAGTTGGATCTCATTAAACCTTCTCTGTATCTGATGACAAAGGGATGTCTTGGGGATGACAAGGTTATCCTTGCTTTGGACTCTTCACTTTCTTAGCTCTCAACTTCTAAAGGGAGTCAACCCAAAGTTTATCTTTATTCTGTCTGTCTTGTGCTAATTAAATATCTAATTCTGTGCTGTCCTTTAAGCAAAACTCATAGCTCAACTGAGGTCTCGGTTCCCTGAAGGTGGACTCAAGACCGACAAAACTTCGAATCAAATCTTACATTCAGTCTGGACAATTGGGAAAATTTAAGCCTCTTGACAATGAGTCAATAGATGTTTGGCCAAGCCTTGTAGGCATTGGACCAAATGTTACTTGCCTTTATGAATAATGAGCAGCAAGGCTATAAATGTCACTTCCTCTGTGCCAAACAACTGTTTTGTGGACTGCCTATTTTTGTGGCACTGTATCTCTGTGTGCCAACCTGTTTCTGCTGCTTCTGCTAACGTATTAATTCAATCATAGCCCAAAGGATAATAGTATCACAACCAGGCCACAAATCTGAAAAAAAAAACCTGAATCCTATCTCAAAACGCCCAAGCTCTGTCAATATGAATCCCAGCGACCGGTTAGGGCGCATAGGGTTGGCCTCCTACGGGTCCCATCTGTTAGACAGTGCCGTCTGGCGGGACCTAGGGTAAGGGCCTTCTCTGTTGCTGCCCCAGCCCTCTGGAACCAGCTTCCCTCAGAGATTCTCACTGCTCCCTCCCTCCTAGCTTTCCGGAAAGCACTGAAGACACATCTGTGCCGGCAGGCTTGGGGCGTATGAGCTGTGCTCTGCCCCTCGGCCCTAGGAGTGTCCCGCCATCAACGGCTGTGAGTTGAATGTGTTTGTATGTTGTGTGAATGATATTAATTTTTAAATTTTTAAAATAATTGTGTTTTTTAATTGTGTTGTTGTTGTGAGCCACCCTGAGTCTTGTGAGAGGGGTGGCATATAAATTAAAATAAATAAATAAATAAATAAATAAATAAATAAATAAATAAATAAATAAATAAATAAATAAATAAATAAATAAATAAATAAATAAATAAATAACCTGGCCACTAGATCCTCCCTGAAGCTAGTGATGAAGGATACTTATCCAGGAAATCCAAGATTACTAACTAGTTATGCCAACTCCCCTGGCATAAAACTAAGGAACAGCACACATCGCTTTACCACATTCCATGATCAACACTTTTCTTTATGGTCGGCTCAAGGCTTGCATTCCTGAAAAGCAAGGAGAAAGTGAAAGAACGTCAAACATGGAATCCTAGGGTTGGAATGGAGATCTTTTAGTCCAACCCTTTGCTCAAGGCATTGCTGAAAGAAAATCAACATGGTTTCTGCAAAGGCAAATCATGTCTTACTAACGTGTTAGAATTCTTTGAGGGTGTAAATAAATACATAGATAAAGGGTCCCCAGTTGATATTGTATATCTTGACTTTCAAAAGGCTTTTGACAAAGTTCCTCACCAAAGGCTCCTAAAAAAGCTCTCCAGCCACGGAATTAGAGGACAGGTCTTGTCCTGGATTCTTGTTTAGGTTAAAATGCATTTGCCACTTTGTTGCCCACTCACACAATTTCGAGAGATCCTTCTGGAGCTCCTGACAATTAGTTTCACTTTTCACAACCCGGAACAATTTAGTGTCATCAGCAAACTTGGCTACCTCACTATTAACTTCTACATCCAGATCATTGATGAATAAATTAAAAAGTAAAGGTCCCAAAACTGAACCTTGGGGTACACCACTTCTCACTTCTTTCCATCCAGAGAATTGTCCATTTATTGCCACCCTTTGCTTCCTACAATTTAGCCAGTTACCAATCCAGGACAAGATTTCTTCACCCAGAGGGTCGTTGATTTATGGAATTCACTTCCTGAAGGGGTCGTGACAGTTGTCAGCCTTGACAGCTTCAAGGCAGGGCTAGATAGATTCATGGATGCAAAGTGTATCGGTGGTTATTAAAACGGTTATTAAAACGGATGTCCATGTGCCGCCTCTATGTTGGTTGAGGCAGGCAGGATTCCCTTGAGTACCATTTGTTGGGGGTCAAGGGAAAGGGAGGGTTTTGCCTTCTCTTTCTGCTCAAGATCCCCATGTAAAATTGGTGGGCCACTGTGTGACACAGAATGCTGGACTCGATGGGCTTTGGCCTGATTCAGCAGGGCTCTTCTTATGTTCTTATGTTCTTATCCCAGTTGAACAGTTGAAAATGGTTGTCAAAAGACCATAAGGGACCATTTTTCAAGAATTGTTCTCATGAGCCTTGAGGTTATTTAACTGAAACTTGATTGGAGATATGTCCTAACCAGAGGTCCCCAACCTTTTGGGCACCAGGGACCGGTTGCGTGGAGAGAGTTTTTTCTGCAGACTGGAGGGTCTGTGGTTTTGTGTGCTGCCTGCATCCCGCGGATAGGGCTTTGCTTGTTTCTGAGGACCAGTTGCTGGCATGCTGTGACCTGGTACTAGTCCACAGACTGGGGGTTGGGACCCTGCCTATTCTATTCTGCTATTTCCATCCCATTGTAACCCAAAAGAAGTTATAGACATTCTGATGGTTTCCTATCCTAATGTATGGATGACTCTTTTCTAGTAAATCTTGAAGTGGCGCCTATCAAACCAGTTTGCCCTGAAATATTTGATTTCAAATGCACCTCAGCTCAGATCATGTTTTGAATATTGAATCTGCAACTGAATGAAATGAGGACTAATTTACACAGGCCTACCAGATACTATAACAATAAGAAGAAACAACATTTCTCTCATTCATATTTGGCTTTATAATGACCCATGGGCATAATTCCCACATAGAATTAAACAAATCAGTTCAAGATCTGAGATTGGCATTGGTATAAGGTACAAAGTTTTAATGTTGTTATTTGTTTCCATCATGGCTTTGTGTTGTACAAACCTGCCTTTTTTTGTTTGATTACAATGGGTTAATTCAATAACCAAGTTAAGCAGGCTATTCAACCTGAGCCAAGACCCAGATTAGCACAAGTCATTAGAACTGGATTGTAGAATTTGTGGTTCATATGTCCGATGGAAACCTAACCCTTGACCAGCAAGCTGAATGAAGCAAGCCATGAAATCACATCATGATATGGTTTGTTTAGTGCATTGTTTGTGAACAATGGCACAACAGAATAACAGAGTTGGAAGGTAACTTGGAGGTCATCTAGTCCAACCCCCTGCTCAAGCAGGAGAACCTATATCATTTCAGAGAAATGGTTGTCCAATCTCTTCTTTAAAACCTCCAGTGATAGAACACCCACAACTTCTGGAGGCAAGGTGTTCCACTGGTTAATCATTCTGTCAAGAAAATTTCTCCTTATTTGTAGATTGCTTCTCTCTTTGATTAGTTTTCATCCATTGCTTCTTGTCCTGCCCTCAGGTGCTTTGGAGAATAGCTTGACTCCCTCTTCCTTGTGGCAGCCCTTTAGATATTGGAGCACTGCTATCATGTCTTCCCTAGGCCTTCTTTTGATTAAACTAGACATACCCAATTCCTTCAAGCATTCTTCATATGATTTATCCCCCAGTCCCATAATCATCCTTGTACATAATTTTCAACATAACCATCAAGCTCTGATAATCTTAGTTCAGGTTTATCATGTTATCATGTATAAATCCAGCCACCATGTTCAGTGTGACTATCTAATACCTGATCCTATCTAATACATGCTCTAAATATTACAGTCTTTTTTTTTTAACCCTCATCTCAGTTTCATGTCAGTTGGGGGAAAATAATGTCTTTTGAGGAGCAGAAGGATAATTTACCTAAGAAACAAGAAGTGATAAAAGAAGCTAGAATGAAAGAGGAAATAATATATGGCCGTCTTTCAGTCCCCTCCAAATTCAAAAGAGAATATATAGCTTAACTTTAATCATGCTTCCTCTCAGAAATATGTAGCCCTGCTGATTCTAATATAAAAGAGCTTCAATATCTTCTGTTTTGTTGCTACAGAGGAAGAGAGTACTGATTAGATTATATACACATACACACACACAGAGTGAGTGAGTGAGTGAGAGAGAGAGAGAGAGAGAGAGAGAGACAGAGAGAGAGAGACAGAGACAGAGAGACAGAGAGAGAGAGACAGAGACAGAGAGAGAGAGACAGAGAGACAGAGAGAGACAGAGACAGAGACAGAGACAGAGAGACAGACAGAGACAGAGAGACAGACAGAGACAGAGAGACAGAGAGATGGAGATGGAGATGGAGATGGAGATGGAGATGGAGATGGAGATGGAGATGGAGACGGAAACAGAGACATAGATGGAGACGGAGATAGCGATATATAAAACAAGAAGCAAAATAAACTAGAAAAATTAGTCAAATAGCAGATTGAAAATGCCAAGAGAAAAATGTGGGCATCAAAATAGCCTGGAAGATGTGAGTCAACCTTTACCAAATTGGGCATGTTTTAGGTGTCAGCGCTTCAACTCTCAGAATTCTCTAATCAGCAAGTCCGCTGCTGAGAATTCTGGGAACTGAAGTCCATGCAACTAGAGGGATACCAGAGTACAAGACTAATGTGAACCACGTTTTCTATCAGCAGTCTTCCTGTCCAAAAGTCCAGATATGCATTCTTCACAAACAACCTACATTTGCTGCAGATCGAATTTCCTTAAAGGACAATATGAAAAAAGATTAGCAATGCCCTGAATCAAGGTCTCAGTTTTCTGATCTCCATCATGTTGTAGCTACATGCCAGATATACATAAAAACCTCTGTTTCCTTAGCAACAGAATTCCTTGTGACGACAGAATTGAAAAAAAAAGTTTCCTTTCATCAGACGCCTGCAGCTAAGGGAATAAGCTTGAGAGATGCTATCCAAGAGGCTTTGCTTCTTATTTATATTTGTTAGGAGAAATAGGAAGAATGGGAGACAAGTCAGAGGAGACCAAGAAACCAGCGTGAATAACAGGTGTGACCTTTTTCATTTTCCCTATATGTTTCAAAATATTAAAAGCAGCAGGAGCCATTATGAGCAACTCACTTAACACCCAGCCTTGATAGTCAAGAATTTTTCACACTACTATCCTGATATATAATACACATAGCTTTAGAAAGATTACATATTCCTATTTTAGGATAACCTTCCTTCCTTCCTTCCTTCCTTCCTTCCTTCCTTCCTTCCTTCCTTCCTTCCTTCCTTCCTTCCTTCCTTCCTTCCTTCCTTCCTTCTATCCAGCCAGTCAGCCAGCAGGATTATTATGTGCTCAAACAAAAAGAAAATGTGTATTCACATTAAATCATATACCCATTTGTCTGTAATTATATGTCATAAAAACCAGTCACAGTAATCATAGTTCAATAGAAGACAGTGGCTGTGAGTTCAATAGAAGACAGTGGCTGTGTTCACACATCATTCTAAGCATGGCTTGCTTTAACCATAGATCATTTATTAAATCACACTTCCCTGGGTTTGCACAACACAATAGACCAGGAGTGTCAAACTGCCGGCCCACGTGCCAGACGCGTCATCTGGAAGCCGCACCCACCCCATTGCCAGCAATGGCAAAACCATCTCAATACGTTGTGTGACGTCATGTGACAACACGAGTTTGACATGTCTGCAATAGACCAAACCACAACCACAGTGTAGCTCCAGGCCAAGAGTGTACTTGGTCATTATTAATCCCAACAAAGTAGAATACAATTTATCAATGCAATTGGCAGAATCAGGAAAAGATATCCCCAAACTAAATGAAGTGTCAAAGGTTTCTATTAAATACTAGGCTTCTACTTGATATCAATTCAGATTCCAATCCAGGTAATTTTAGACTCAGAAGAGAAGGGAGAGATGATACCTAGATTAAGACTCTAATTTCTCCTTTCAGAGGAATTCCCACTTTTAGGATTTGTGATCCAGCACCAAAAGAGTTGTCCTTTTCTATCTCTTTCCCTCCTCTATTCAGCAAAATAAAAGATTCAGAGAAGCATCTTCAAAGGATTCCCTGGTATCTATATTATAGATATTATACTATATTTATGCAAATACCCAGAGACACTTTTATAACCACTTACACCACCTTCTCTCATTTGACATCATCCAGAGTTATGGGCCACATTGACTTGCTGGCCGGGGATGACGGAAATTGTAATGTTAGAAAGGCTGAGATTAGCCAGCTTGCCTAAGAACAAAAATGAAGCTATTTGGATAAAGAGTTTAATCTCAGCTTCTCTTCAATTTGAACAAAGACTAATTTGAAGAAAGAACATAATGGAAAGGGAGAAATCACATCTGCTTATTTTAATCAAGTCTTGGGACATACCAGTACCTGAGATCCAAATTGGTTTAACCTTCCTTTCTCAGAGTTATTTCATTATAATCCATGATAAAGGTGATGGGAAGGATAAATTTTCAACAGAAATCTCATCAAATATATTAAATTATAGTTCCCAGAATCTGACAGAAGGAAGCTAAACATAAAACACAATGACTCCTTGGACTCCTGGTGACTACGCAGATACACCAATCTGTCTTGGCCAACAGTCCTACGATTTTCTGGTAGTTTTCCATCCAAATTCAAGCCAATTCTGATTTTTCAAACTAATACAGATTGGCTGTGTGGATGTAATCTAGGAAGGAAGGAATCTGTCAATCACGCCCCTTCACTCTTTTCTTTTTAATGCTTGCTTTAGAAAGACACATTCTTTTTTACTTATTTACTTATTCATCAAATTTATGTAGCCACTCATCTCACAAAGCAATTCTTAGTTTGGGCTCAGTTTTAAAGGAGTTTGCCAATGTTCTTACGTTATTATAAAACATTTTCTAATAACAACATAAAATTGGAATGCTTGTCTCACCTTTCTTTGTTCTTACTAATGCTGAATAGTAGATTTGGTGGTTGTTGGAAAGATGTATTGCATTAAAAAACCATGATCCTTTTATTTATTTATTTATTTATTTATTTATTTATTTATTTATTTATTTATTTATTTATTTATTTATTTATTTAATTATTTATTTATTTATTTATTTATTTATTTATTTATTTATTTATTTATTTATTTATTTATTTGGGTTTGTATGTCGCTGCTCTCCGGGGACTCGGAGCGGCTAACAACATATATATAACAATAAATTACAATAAAAAAAACCAAACAACAATATCTAAAAAATACAATAAAACACACATTCAATTCAACAATCAACCACAATCATCCCCAGGCCTGCTGGCAAAGATGAGTTTTTAGATTTTTCCGGAAGGCCGGGAGAGTGGGAGAAGCGTGGACTTCAGGGGGTAGTTGGTTCCAGAGGGTGAGCGCCACAACAGAGAAGGCCCTCCCCCTAGGACCCGCCAGACGACATTGTTTCGCTGACGGGACCCGGAGGAGGCCGATCCTGTGCGCTCTCACCGGTCGTAGAGAAGTATGTGGCAGAAGGCGGTCCCGTAAGTATCCTGGTCCAGTGCCATGAAGGGCTTTATAGGTGATAACCAACACCTTGAATTGGGCTCGGAGACCAATAGGCAACCAATGCAGCATGCGGAGAGTTGGTGAAATGTGGGCACAACGCGGAAGGCCCACAACTGCTCGCACAGCTGCATTTTGCACTAATTGTAGTCTCCGAACACTCTTCAAGGGTAGCCCCATGTAGAGAGCATTGCAGTAGTCGATCCTCGAGGTGACAAGGGCATGTGTGACTGTGAGGAGAGACTCCCGATCCAAGTAAGGACGCAACTGGTGCACCAGGCGAACCTGGGCAAATGCCCCCCTCGCCACTGCCGACAAATGATGATCCAATGTCAGCTGTGGATCGAGGAGGACTCCCAAGTTGCGAACCTTCTCTGAGGGGTTTATAGATTCACCCCCCAGGGTAATGGAAGGACAGATAGAAGTGTCCTTGGGAGGCATCACCCACAGCCACTCTGTCTTATCGGGGTTGAGCCTTAATCTGTTAACACCCATCCAAACCCTCACAGCTTCCAGACACTGGCACATCACCTCAACCGCTTCACTGATATGGCCAGGAGTGGAAATGTACAGCTGAGTATCATCAGCATACTGATGGTATCTCACTCCATGCCGATGGATGTTCTCACTGTTATGGATCAGTCCTATGGCTTTCCTGAATTGATATCTATAGACATGTGAATCATTTTAAATTTAGTCTGTGTTTAGGATCATAGTTTTTTTTGTTATCTCTATTAATCCTATTTCTTTGCTTCATACATATATATAAGCATCGTCTGATGGTGTTAGTGTTCTTGGTCTTCTCCAAGTCCCCCAGATCTATTTTTTAAGCCTGCCAAGCTGAAGATCTCTAGCCCATTCAGAATAAGACACACATTACTGAACTCTGGAGATGTCGAGGCAGTCCTAGAGAACATTGTGGCAGATGGCTGAGTTTTCACACTCTCCCTTCCAAATAGTTCCTTTTTATATGGAAAAGGGTGGAATAATATAAAAAATAATGTATATTCCGTGGTGAGAATTATTGTAGCTCTTCAGAAAAATGCATGTCTTGTGTATGTAAGTTTCCTAGCTTGACTGGAAACTCCTACGCTCATTTTCAAAATGAGTATGACTTCCCTAGAGGAATTCAAAACCAAGAGGCATGGATGAACATTGAGAACGATTGAGATTGGTCAGTCAAATATTCATCTCCTAAACCATCACACAACACTCGAATGAACACTGAAGAGGGACGTCAGTAAAACACCTGAAGAGTGCTGTGCATCTAGCTCTACTTTGAAATAAGAAGGGAAAGCCCAAAGTATATTTGCATTAAGGCTGTATCCATATTCCAGGATAGGTGGAGCCAGGAGGCCAAACAACAGCTCCGTTCCTATCTGTTCCAGCAATGCACAGCTCCCTGATGATTCAACAGGATGATGTATGTCAGTTCGGGTGTAAGCATGTAGAAACTTTTCATCCTGACATTGATGGTGACATTGATTCCATCAGCAGATGAAAAGTGTGGGAGAGATGATGATCCTGTTCTCTTTTCCTACTCTTCAGGAGCATCTGAGATATCTGAGCATCCCTAAGTATGAGTCATATACCAGTTCTATATCTTTGTTATACCTCTATTTCCGAAGTTAATAAAACTTTGCAGATCCACTGTTGTGAACTGATCGGATGAAGGATTTAGTTTCTCTGGATACATTGAATGTGATGCATTCTATCTAGATCCTCTGGAGCAGTCTACTGAAAGTAAAATGAAATACAACCAAGTGGTAATTCCTACGCACATCTTTTCATGTCTGATACATTCAAAAGAAGTCTGGGGGGGAGCCAAAGACCTTGTGTTTGTTAAACAAGACAGGTGTTGGGAAATTGTAATTATTTTTCTCATTGACAAGAGATATTCAAAGGTGAAACCAATGTGTTGTAGCCCAATCCTCTCACTATAGCATGATATATTATTGTCTGGGTTGCTGAGAAACATAAGCACATCTGAAGCAGTGAGGCAATTCCTGCTTGTAAGTTTTCTTTTTTTAAAAAAAAAACTGGATTCAAATAGACAAGTAGTTCAGCTTTCTGATCTGTCAATTGTGATGAGTTTCAGTCACGTTTTCCTGGTAACCAAGGTTTTCCTATAATCCTTGTGATGCCCACAGGATCCTGGAGCTTTTGATCAATGCTTCACATGTTGCATAGTTAACTTGTGGAATTGGTTGCTTCAAAATGCACTGACAGACAGTGACCTAGACAGACCAAAAAGAAGATGACATATTTGAGGAGAGAAAAAAATAGGATCAAGCAGCTAGAAGTGACAAGGCAACCATGAAGGCTGTATTGTATCATTGAAGATGCATTCCTCCAAGTTACTCTTACCTTTATAAACAATCCTGACATGATGAATCAGATTTAGTTAGTCATCAGCAGAGTGACTTAAGCTCCTGCCTAGAAACCACCATTACTGGGTGGAGCAAAGCTCAGGAATCGCTATACTACTACTACTACTACTACTACTACTACTACTACTACTACTACTACTAATAATAATAATAATAATAATAATAATAATAATAGTAATAATAATAATAATAATAATAATAATAATAATAATAATAATAATAATAATAATAATAATAAAGTTGGAAGGGACCTTGGAGGTCATATAGTCCAACCTCCTGCTCAGGCAAGAAACCCTATACCATTTTGGACAAATGTCTGTCCAGTCTCTTCTTAAAAACCTCCAGTGTTGGAGCATTCACCACTTCTGGAGGCAGGTTGTTCCACTGGTTAATTGTTCTCACTGTCAGGAAGTTTCTCCTTAGTTCCAGGTTGCTTCTCTCCTTGATGAGTTTCCATCCGTTGCTTCTTGTCCTGCCTTCAGGCACTTTGGAAAATAGCTTGACTCCCTCTTCTTTGGGGCAGCCCCTGAGATACTGGAAGACTGCTATCATGTCCCCCCTCGTCCTTCTCTTCATTAAACTAGACATCCCCAATTCCAGCAACCGTTCTTTGTATGTTTTTGCCTCCAGTCCCCTAATCATCTTTGTTGCTCTTCTCTGTTTAGTTTAGTTTAGTTTATTCACACTTATATGCCGCCCTTCTCCGAAGACCCAAGACTCTTTCTAGAGTCTCAACATCTTTTTTACATCGTGGTGACCAAAACTGGATGCAGGATTCCAAGTGTGGCCTTATCAAGACATTGTAAAGTGGTATTAATACTTCACGTGATCTTAATTCTATCCCTCTGTTAATGCAGCCCAGCACTGTGTTGGCTTTTTTGGCCGCTGCAGCACATGGCTGGCTCATGTTTACTCCTTCCATGGAAGCAAAATACTACTACATTTCATTAAACAGCTTCAAATGAGAGTTCCATAAGCTTCAACTAATGTGAGGATATTCACAGTGTGGCTACCCTATTCACCCACCATTGGCTCAGCACATTTTATGACTTTCCCATTCTATAGAAATAAAAGAAATAGACTAGACTCTTCCTGATAGAAGAGGATATTTGTAGCTCACGGTTAAACCGGGGGGGGGGGCGATGTCCATGGTTATTTCTGAACTTAGTTGTTTTTTTGCAGACATTTCATTACCCAACTAGATAATATCATCAGTGTAGTATTGATGGTGTTACTTTGTTAGGTAATGAAACATCTGCAAGCTCAGGGGGCACCAAGGACCAGATAGATCCTTCCCATTGGACACCAATCAGTTTGCTTAATATGACCAGCCAGCTATATGTGAAATATCTTTAATTAAAACTATTGAACTGGGTCGAAAGAGAAAACATTGTCATTGAAGAGCAGATAAGCTTTGGAGTGAGTGATTAATTTTTGACCATTGTCTGGTCCTCCATCATTTAGCTGATAAATATTCTTCCCAACCCAACAGCTTCCTTTTCACAGCTTTTGTCAATATAAAATTAGACTTTTATTTCATTCCAAGGGAGAAGCTATAGGGAAACTCAATGGATAAAAGTTTGCTTCTTCTCTTTCGGTCTTGCTATTTCAGCATCACTTTGAGACTGAGGTGTTATCCCTTAGGACATCCCCTTGGGGCTGTTGTTACTCAAACAGGAACAAAGCAAGGGTGCACTCTAGCCACTCTACTTTTTAACTTAATAATTCAGCACCCCCTGCTCCCATTTTCCCCCTCCTGTATCAGCAGGTTGAGTGGTTCTACCTCTTTTATATGGAAAAAATATTGAATTGTGTCCATCTCTCAGGCTGGAATGAGAAGGGCATTGAGGACGTTGGCCTCTTCCTACTCAGAGGAAAAACTAGTAATAACTATCCGAAAACTAAAGTCTTGGTATTTGCACAAAACTATCATAAAATCCATAATTGGCAAATTAATGGGAATGCAAGTATGCACTTATGAATACCTTAGAGTGCTGTTCCAGACCATACTGTCCTGGAGAGAACATTTCTTGTATCTGCCAAACGTTGCTTAGCATAGCTCTTCAGCTATCCTGAGATTTTTCAGTTCAGAAAGAGCTCACTTTAGCCCTGCATCTTGCAAAGTCTTCATAGCCAAGGTCACTTCTCAGCTTTTCTGCAGTGGCCAACTCTATACTTTGAGAAAGTTGATATACTTGAAGCTATCCAGTCAAAGACCGTTAGTTCTATCCTTGTAGTGTCATAATGTATTAAGAATGCTGCTCCACATTCAGAGATAGGCTTGGTCTCCATGGATGCTGGAATAGGTCCTACCTTTTAACCTTTAGCTAAAGTTAACTTCCTTCCCAGTGGTTCTGACACCACTGGTTCCAAGAGATTACTTTAGGTTGAGTTGATAAAAAACAGTTATTGGCGAACTTCATTCCTTAGAGTCTTTTAAGAAAGCCTCAAATAAATCTCACAAATGCTCTAAATCAGGGGTTCTCAACCTTGGCAACTTTAAGACTTGTGGACTTCAACTCCCAGAATTCCTCAGCCAGCTTTGCTGGCTGAGGAATTCTGGGAGTTGAAGTCCACAAGTCTTAAAGTTGCCAAGGTTGAGAACCCCTGCTCTAAATGTTCTTAATTTTATTTTATTTTTTATTTAGAGAATTTATATGCCAGCTTACAAAAAAATAAGATGATAGATAGATAGATAGATAGATAGATAGAGATAGATAGATAGATAGATAGATAGATAGATAGATAGATAGATAGATAGATAGATAGATAGATTTTATTTATTTATTTATTTTGTTTGAACTTATATGCCGCTCCTCTCCGAAGACTCGGATGGATGGATGGACAGATAGCCACCCATCTCACCATGTTTGATCTAGTGGTAAGACACCAGGCTAGAAACCAGGAGACTATGAGTTCTCGTCCCACTTTGAGCATGAAAATGGCTGGATGACTTTGGGCCAGTCACTTTCTCTCAACCCAACTCACCTCATGGGGTTGTTGTTATGGGGAAAATAGGAAGAGTATTAGGTATGTTGTTTATTTTTGTAGACTGGGACAAGTCAAGACATTTCTCTCCCTTCCATCTGTGAGGGAGAGCCCTTTGTAACAAATGGACCACACATCAGAGAGAACCAGTGTTAGCAACAAACTTAAAATGACCTCCAGATGAGGTCATATCTGTGATGGTGTTATCACATAATGAATTCATTCCATGTCATCATTTGTTGGTTATGCCTGCTCTGCTCCCCACTACACCAATAGCACTTTGACTTATGTACCACTTCATAGTGTTTTACAACACTCTCTAAATGGTTTACGGAGTCAGCATATTGCCCCCAATAATCTGGGTCCTCATTTTACTGACCTTGGAAGGATGGAAGGATGAACCGGTCGAACTGCTGGCAGTTGGCAGATTTAGCTTGCAATACTACATTCTAACCACTGTACCACCACGGTACATGAGCGCGGAAACTTCTTCAGACAGTGCTGGCTCGTGGCCTCAGAATGGAGATTAGTACTGCTCCCTATAGTCAGCAATGACGAGTGGAGTAAAATCCACAGGGATTCTTTTCCTTTCCTCCCAAATACAGGTTTGCTTTGAAGTAGGAACCTACGTATAACAAAAAATTCTTTCCAAAAGCTTTACAAATTTTCAATTTATAACAGCAAACTTGAAAACAACGACAGGGTTTGCATCCTATGTTAAGTCCCCCTCCCTTTATTTATGTATTTATTTTGGTTGGTTGGTTTATTTACAAGCCAGAATATCTAGGTTGAAGTAAAATTACAAAGCCAGAAACCAAAGGTTACATAGTACTGGACAAAGACAACCTTTTGTATTTTGCCTGCCAGTTCTCATTCCATTTAATAAAAGAAGATTTTCTTTTACCATTTTTTCAAACACAAGGATCTGCCCTCTGCCTTTTTGTGTATCTCTTCTAGCTCTAAGAATGATGAGTAACTATGGCTTGAAGAGATGTTGAGATGTGTCAAAGGGGAAAAAAAACTAAGAGGAAATGTTAAGAACTTGAAAGACTTCCTCCCCACTTCCACCCCTCCTCCCTGCTTTGATTTATTATTTCTGTGTGTTTGTCTGATTTGTTAACAGTCTTTGCCTCTTGGCCTATGACAGTTTGGTGTCCTGCAAATGTAATGCTTTGCTTTCCATAACTTGACCGGCAACCATTTTGTGGAGTACATTTCCCATGGGTGCCACATTTGGAATTCAGAACAACAATGTTTCCATCTTCAAAGGAAAAGAACATATAACCTTACTGTAACTATCTGCTACAAGGAAGGTAGCTGTTGATCACTCAAGTAGAGTTGGGAAACTGCCATCTAGGTTGGAAGGAGGGGTCAAGTGAGGATCTAGCTTGGAATCCTTGCACAGCTACAAGTGGCATAAGCTTGACCTCCCCCAAGTTCCATAGAGCTTTACCTGGTCATCCCCAGGGGAAGGCAAGCAGTCTAGTGAGATTAATGTCAGTAACAAACAATCATAACCTTTCATGAGTAGCCAAACTCAATAACTTTATTGCTTGCCACACATTGTTACAAGAATCTCAGTGACAATAAGGGTACTGACTTTAGGTATTCATGAGAGGCTATGGCTGTTTTTTCTTGACATTAATCTCACCAGACTGCTTGTTCCCTGGGAATGATCAAATAAGGCTTCATAGAACTTGGGGGAGATCAAACATATGCCACTTGTGGCTGCACAAGGATTCTAAGCTAGGCCCTCACTTGACCCTTCCTTCCAGCCAAGCTAGCAGTTTCCCAACATGTAGGGCTAGAATCATATTTGAGAAGAGATAGATATGATGTTGAAGAGACAAAGAAACAAACACAGAGGTATTGTGTGGACTGTAAGGTTTATCAATCCTCTTTTCACTCTCCATAGAGAATCTCCATGGTAGATATTGATGGGGAAATCCTTCAACATCCTATTAAGCATTCTTCTATTACAGCTAATTTGTCTTCCCTACTCCTGAGTAAATTCCCCATGGTCTGGCTAAGAACCAGTTCCAAATTTCAAACCAATGTCCTGATTCCAGTCAGGACACCAAGGGTGACTAGACTGCAGGTTTTCATTTGAAGCCTGCTAGTCTAGCTGCTATGTATATCAACTCAAGACATACACAATCTGAAGTATTAATCCGTTTGCTTGCTTAAAATTTATATTCCATTCTTGAAATGGTGTTTTCAGAGGACACCTTACAAAATATGTTAAAAATCACAATTTACAACCCCAGTTTGAAACAGCATCTTAAAATAAGTAACACAGAAAACAAACTTAATAACTACTACTATTAAGTACTACTTCAGCCAACAGCAGCAGAAAGTCAAACAACAGAAAAATGTTAATTAAAAGGTATTTTTCATCATTGGGAGTACGTGCAATTTACTGGCTCCTAAAGGCTGCAGTTATTATTTATTTGTTTGTTGTTCATTAGATTTATATCCATCCCTTCTTCCAAGGACTCAAGGCAATATTTTTCTGCTCCAATTTTGTTCACAAAATGTCCCTATGAAGCAATAAGAAAAAGGCTAGGCTTGTTAATTATACTAAGACATGGTTTATTTTAACCAAGGGTTGCTGAATAAGCCAAAATTCTTACTCCCACATAGCATACTAAAACATACCAAATGAACTGTATTCATGCTTAGGGCAATGTGTAAAGCCAGCCATTGACTGTCCCAAGGCCACCCCAAGGACTTTTTAAAGTGGGATTTAAACCTAGATCTCCCTATCCCACCCCAGTCTTGTAGTACTACTTGTACTCAAGCTCCCAACCTATTCACCTGACTATACTAAATAAAAACAGCATTGTTCTAAGATTGCCCATTTAGGTAGGAAACTACCAAAGCTTCTTGAGTTCCTGGAATTGCATTCATTACTACCCATCTCTATTCAAATATATTTTGTATCTGCTCTTTCTGAGAATGGGGCCCTTCACTACAATACTAGCTTTAGTCACAATAGGTTAGTGACTTAGTCTGAAGTATACGTTCATCCGGTTTTGCTTAGGTATTAAGAATCCATTGGTCAAAGCTTGAGTTAATGGGTGCCATGTTCAATGAAAATTAGCTTCTGTACCATAATAACAAACTTTTTGCTTCCACCCTGGTTAAGAAACAGAGCTTCTTGGCTGGGGGATTCTGGAAGTTGAAATTCACACAACCAAGTTACTAAGTTGAGAAATGCTGGTCTAAATAATCAGATGGTCTTGAATTAAAAACACATGGGTGAGTTTCTAGGTTAAACATGTTTCACTTCCTCTATATGGGAGCTATAGTAGATATGATCATTTTCAATAACAACTCTGCTCAAATATTCACACGTGCCTAATATCACCACGGGATCAAAAGGTTAGAGATCTAACAAGGTCAAATAATATGATCACACAAGCCAGCTCCAAGTAGAGAACTGAAAAATGGTTATTGGTCAAAACTTCATCACAAGCACCGTGGTTAAACTCTTCCCCTGTTCTTTAACCCCAAACAGAGACAAGAAGATTACTAAATAGATGCATTGCAGAGAAATAGGGGGCTATACAGATAGTCTTTGACTTTTGACCACAGTTGAGCCCAAAATTTCTATTGCTAAGCGAGATAATTGCTAAGTGAATTTTTCCCCATTTCATGACCTTTCTTGACACCGTAGTTAAGGGAATCACTGCAATTGTTAAGTTAATATTAAGTAAATCTTAGAACAAATTTGGAAATTATTGACTTTGCTCATCAGAAGATCGCAAAAGATGATCACATGATCCCAGGACACTAACAGTCATAAATATGAACCAGTTCACATGACCGTGGGGATGCTACAATGGTCATAAGTGTGAAAAAGGTAGTAAGCCACATTAACCTCCTTTTCAGGTTAATGAGTATGATTTGATCGCCATCTTCAAGGCTTATTTCCCAGCCCTGAATGTTTCCACCGTCTATTCTTTGTTTGCAACTTAGTTCTTCCAACATGAGAATTGGAGAATCTTATTTTACCAAGTTCGGCCCTTCTGCTGATTTCAAACTGAAATTCCTCCTGGCAAAATTACATTCAATTAGCAACCTGCCTACCCCTGCGTGCACATCAGTGAGATGGCTGCTGGCAGGAAAGGAACTGTTGCATTTTCTTGAGCTGTTATCTCTGTCCTGCTCACAATACTCAGTAGCCCAACATAGCATCACAACAGAGAATTGTGGGACTGCCCAAATGGCAGCATTTTAGGATTCTGCCCCACCGTCCGCTTGGAACAAATCTGGAAATTATGTGCAAACTGGCATTTAACAACAGCATGAGTGTCATGGGAAACTATATTTTGTGTGTGTGTGTGTGTGTGTGTGTGTGTATGTGTGTGTGTGTAATATATGTGTGTGTGTGTGTATTCAAAATTTTGTGGCTGACAAAAAGTTAATGGGAGACTAGCATAGCTAGTATAGATTGGAGCGAAATGCAGAACAGACTGATTTATATTTGGTAGACCGGGTGCCTCACCCAAGATCCAATGGGTCAGAATACTGAAGAGATGTCTACACAGAGAAGGTGAAAAAAGTCAATCTGGTAGCAACAAACATGTGAGCCAAACCCTATCTTTAAGTTGCAAGGCATGGATATCATGGATGTAGATGCCATGTTGTCTCTACTGGAATACTGTACTATTTAGTAACACTGCCTGTAAGATCGACTGGATTGGAGTTTTATTATTTGTCTTAGTTTAAACTCAGAATTCCATATTCCAAAGCAAAGATCAAGTGCAGTACCAAACAATACAACAATAATGGAATAAAGATCGATGCAGAAAATTAAAATAGATGAAAGCAGACACTAGGAGCCAATATATTGATCTTCCATACCATCAAGAAAATGGAAGAATGACATGAGCTTCTTCTGATCCTTAAAGGAGTGTTTCTCAACCATGGCAACTGGACAATGTGTGGACTTCAGCTCCCAGAATCCCCAAACCAGGAAGGCTGACAGGGGAATTCTGGGAGTTGAAGTCTACACATCATTCAGTTGCCAAGTTGAGAAACATTCACAAAAGGATAATGGGTTGATGGCTAGTGAACATTTCCAAGAAGGAAGTTTCATATCTGGATTGTCAGCTGGGATCTTTGACCAGGAAGAATCAAACTTCTGTACAAAGCAACAAGAAAAAGAAAAGATATTGTTTTAACAAAGGCTTGTGGACTATTCAACTCTTCAACTGAAGAATATTTGCAAGACTTCTTTTTGGAAAACTTCTACAATGTAATCAAACAATACATTGAATGTTAACAAGAAAATCAACCATACATTTTTATTCAAAGAAACAAGATTTCGGTCTGCATTTACATTATGCAGGAAGGATAGATGATATTTTAAGAATAAAGAATTTTTAATTGCATTGTCAACACTGTCATAATATTGGCTTCGTGGTAATTGCCTACGGTGCACCTTTGTAAAGGATGACTGAGTCTGTAAGTGCATTTAATAACTTATACCTTGTTCACAATCCTTCCTGATAAAAGATCTAAAGTGCATCAATTGTGGTTACATATGGTATGCAAATTTTATTCTTGGAAAGGACTACTCAGATTGTAAATGCATTTAATAATGTCTACCTTGTACAAGGCTTGTTTAGCTTTTTTTTTCTTGATAAAATAACTATCCCAAACATGTAGGATATGTGATCCTTCCTCACACTTATTTCTCAGGAAAGCATTTACATATAATAGGTGTAAACACTGAAGGAATCTCCTGATGCCTTCTGGGCTAGTGCAAATCAAAATCTCTTTTAACGGATGAGTAGAAATTCTGCAGGCCACCAAGGTTTCTGTCCTTTGCTCCATGTTTGTATTCTCTAGCAGACATGTATCTTTTGGTGGTACTCTCTTTTGATAAGCTTTCCACATCCTGGGAGGTCTGCTCCTGAGGACCCTTAGATTAATCAATTTTAACTTACTAGCCAAAAAAGAGAGAAAGTTCAATCACCACACACCAGCCTGATCCAACAATGAGAAGTGAAAAAAATTCTACCCCATTTTTTGCTGCTTATGAGTTTGTAACACTAGCTCTGTTAGAGGACATGTCAAGTTTTTAGGGGCCAAGTGAGAGAGAGCTTTCAAGTGAGTTTACATTATTTCTTAGAACATATGGAGGATGTATAGCTGACCATTTCGGTCACTTTGTGTTTTGATGTGTGGGAGTTTTGTACAAGGATAACAGATTGAACTTTGTACACTGAGCTAGTAGAAAGAAGCACCAGCTAATAAAAGGAATATTTCTATCAGTTGCCTTCAGCTCTCCTTGTCAAGGTAGATGTGGGGCAAAGTTCTATGTTAGGGGAAAAAAATAGGGCTACTGAAACTGATCAGGAAGAAAACTTACAGCAATGCAAATTTGAACCCTTCCTACTGGCTACATTTCCTTTAAACTTCCAGGTTATGCTTGCTTCTGGTCTCCCTGTTCTTCTCCCCATCTTACTTTTTATGAGCCACTGCAGATTGTCCTGACCTAGGTTTGAAGAACTAAACAATTAAGCAGGGATGAGGTCAGGTCAGTATTTGAATGGAAGACCTCCAGAGAAAGGCAGCACCATATTTATTAAGAAGGGAAGAAGGGAACACCAAGACACTTCCACATTGTTGCCAATATAACAACATATTTATTTATTAAACTTACATGCTGCCCAGAGTTGCCTTATGGAGGAGATGGGCAGCATATACATTTAATAAATAATAAATAAACAAACAGGGATGTATCCATGAAAATTGTTAGGAGTCTCACTTGAAGGAGACTGTACTTTTTTATTTGCCTGTTAAACATGTGCAATAGATGAAAATATTTATCTCCTCAAGAGGGAGACAAGGTCCACTGTGTAAATAATTCCACAGGTTGAGATCCAACGATAAGTTAGGTATGTAATAAATCCCAAATATTAAAATCTGCAGCCTGTGGCCATCACCTCAGTCTATCTAAAAAGAGACTTAACTTTAAATTCAATTAGATGTTTTCTTATAAGTGATATATACAGAAAAAGAAACTTCTATAAGATTTTGTTTGGATTGATGGATTATGTGCCATCAAGTCATTGTCAATCCTTGGTGACTATATAGATCAGTGTTTCTCAACCTTGACAATTTTAAGGCATGTGGACTTCAACTCCCAGAATTCCACAGCCAGCATTGCTGGCTGTGGAATTTTGGGAGTTGAAGTCCACATGCCTTAAAATTGTCAAGTTTGAGAAACACTGATATAGATAGACTTTCCCCATGACAATCTGGCTGGAATATTTCAAAAGCCCACTGATACCCAGTGCTGGAATAAATTCTCTTTTTTTTTCCTAAACAAAATCTTTTTTTTTCACCTTATTTCAATAAACATGCACAGTGGCATCGCTCCTATCTCCCCATTCCAGCAATGAACACTAAAAGCAGTTCTCAGATTCTTGATCAAGAACAACATTGTCGGTGTGTTTTTATTTTGTTTTGTTTGAGGAGAGAGGAAAACACCCTACACTGTTTAGCTTTTTAAATAGAAAAAAAAGTCCCCATCAAACATTTCTGAAGTGCTCTGGCATCATCCCCTTCCCTTTCTGTGGAACCTCTTGAGATCTTTCATCTTTTTATCTCCTAAGTGTAGTTGCTACCAAAAATGCAATGCCTCAAGATGAGAATCCACCCTTGCCAAGTCCAATAATTGCTCAATTCCACATACTAGTGGCCAAAATTTCTATCTTCCTTTCTTCAGATTAGTTTGAAAGGCTCAGCAAGAAGAATGGAAGGAAGTGAAGGGTAGACACTTGTATCCCATTAGCCCCTGATGAATAGCCTTCCATCAAAAGCTTTAACCAGTTTTCAGGCTGATTGGAAGCAAAAGGTGCTGATTAAATAAGAAATTCTATTTGCTCAAAGGGTCTGGAGAGAGAGAGAGAGAGAGAGAGAGAGAGAGAGAGAGAGAGAGAGAGAGAGAGAGAGAGAGAGAGAGAGAGAGAGAGAGAGAGAGAGAGAGAGAGAGAGAGAGAGAGAGAGGGTCTAACCAAATGCTTTTACCCACTTGTCAATGACATTGCAGTAATGTCTTTTTCCTCTCTCCTTTCACCTCCCAACTTACTGATGGCTATCAGATAATAAGCAGGGGGAGGAGGGAAGGCCAGATTTGGAGAAATAAGTAAGCTTTTTGGAAAGATCTGAAAGCACAGTGTGCAGATGTACATTTCCTTAGCCCTGGTACAGAAATAATTAAGACGCATCACATTATTTTCATAAGTAATGCCGGCTATTAGACATTTTTTTCTGTTCCTTCTGCTTTCACATGGGTTCCTTTTTAAGGGATAGGAAGCTCTCTGTTGAGACAGGTCTAAGACCCCTCCTGTACACCACGTAAAGTGTAAAATTATGATCGAAGGATGAATAGAGATGTCATTTGCAGAGAATGTTCTCAAATAATGCTGCTCCTCCGTGGGGGTCCATGCATGATGAGATATGCATCATGACACTGCAAAGCAATCTATGGGACCTAAATGTGAAACACCAGGCTTTGAATTGTGATGTTGCAATGATTCTTTTATTATTTTTACATCATTGCAGCTTGAGGCCAGGGCCTACGTACCCCAGGAAATTTTGAGAAGTAGTAAGTGTTGCTATTCCTCTGAAAAGGCCTAAACAAATCCATTCCTTCCCATTACAAAGAAATTGTCTTTTGGCAGAACTGGCCAGTGAACCTCTGCTTAGACAACAGTGGCTAGGAGTTCCACTGATGGCTAAGCAGAATACCCACTTGAGATACAGCATCTGATGAGAAAAGCCCGCTTGTGGCTAAGGCTCCTCTTTCAAGTGAATGTTTGATGAACTGCAGTTAAACTGGAGCACATCGCTAAAATACTTGAATTTTTGACATCTTCTGTCACAAGCGGTTGGTTGTTGAGACAAAATTTGTTTCCAAGCTTTCTTAATGACTTCATCAAGCCTGCTATCTGCACTGGTTAGAGCATAGGTACCCTGTTGTGTACATCTGCACAAGGCTGACAGGCTGCAAGAGTTATGAGGGATGAATCTTCTGATCTTCAGTGGCATAAGTGGGTGAGATGTGTAAATTGAATGCCAGGAATTTTCAATATGAATAAGAGTCTAACCCCGAAGGTGTAAGGCAGAGTTTGCATCTGGAAGGTCCCAGGTTCTCCGGTATCTTCAAGTAGGGATGGAAAACACATCCATTGTGAAGTAAGGTGATGAGCTAAGCTGGTGAAAGAAGTTTCCTGCAAGGGCCAGAATCAAAGTCAAGGGACCATAAGCACAATACTTTCCAGTAGATGGAGCTTCATATAAATTTCTGGCTACTCCATCTTCCAATTAATGACTTTTCAATTCTCACCATCTTAGGTTGCTAATTTCTTCTTCACTCCCCCCCCCCACTTGCTTCTTGTTTTGTTTTCCTTTCATGTTTTCTTCCCCATTTCTTTATTCTGTAGCAGCACTACTAATAGTTTTATTTTATTTTATCTTATTATTTATTTTGGTGTTTTGTAAAACTAAGGGCTTTCCAGGATATGAAAATCCAGGATATGTGCACAGTAATTTATTCCTAGCGGCCCTGCTAGAAATGATGGGGAAATTTAGTTACTGATTGTCAGTATTTTTTGCTACATTGATACACTGGCAATGAATGTGCTTGGAGAAAATGTAGATTAACCGGTAAATAATTATAAGTATTTTAAAACAGAGGTAGAACTGTTCCATTTTAGTCATAAACTCTCCCTAACCCTAAACTTCTCTTAAAAAACAGAAATCTTAGAGGGGCTGACAGCTAATTAAACAATCTTTAGTTGAATAGTTATTTAAATTTTACCCTATTTAAATGATTAGTGAAATAAATCTAAATAAGTTATATTTATTCATGCAGGTGTATTTCGGAGATATTGAAGAAAATGCAAGGTAGAGTAGAATTAAATAAACAATATCTATCATTTACTATTTGAAAGATGTTTAAAATATTTTCCTTTGGAGGGATGTGCTATGGCAAGATGCCAAAAGCGAAACCAGCGCTAAGGAGCTCTCTCTGCCAATTAATCAACTTAAATTTAAGTTGATTAATCTGCCTAATGGATTGATGGAAAGTGCAATATTTGCAATTCTGCTATAAAATAAATCTAATTATATTCCTGATGGGTTGCTTCTGGAAAAATGACGTTAAGACTGAAATTTTATATACAGTTCTCTCTGTTTTAATCTCCTTCACCCATTAACATTGCACAAAACGGTGCCCTGAAGGGGATGGGAGACAATTTTTTTTCAGGTGACCATAGAGAGAGTCTGGATTCTAACTAAATCAAAATTATACAGGGATTAACATGAACTATTGAACTGAATTCTAGGTTCGACTCTGGGAAGATGTGCAACTTAAGAGAAAGGAAGGAACTTTAAGATTCTATGACGATTTAAGTGAATAGAATTTAATTCAATCTATTTAATTTAGGCCAACTCCAACCAGCTCTAAGCAGAATGCAATAAAACAGCATAAAAGCAGAATACCACACAGGTCCTCAATTTTTGACCAGATTCAAAGTTATGACAGATCCCCCAAAAGATACAACTGAACTTCAAAGTTCCAACAGCAGTTGACTGTATTTTGGGCACTTGGCAACTGGCCTGCATTTATGGTCATTTGCAGTATCTCATAGTCACATGACCCCAATTTATATTTTTGCAAAAAAACTGGCATTCACTTCTAGTTTTCAGCAAAAACGCCACACAGTGAACAATTCACTTAACTGGCATGGATTTTCTTAAAGGATTCACCTGTGGAGATGGTTAGCAGTATCAAATTTCTGGGTGTGCAAATAATGAGTAGGCTAGCTTGGTCGCTCAATAGTGAGACACTGGTGAAGCGGGCACAGCAGCCCCTGCATTTTCTGTGCCTCATGAGAAAAGCACATCTTCCTTCCCCTGTCCTTACCATTTCCTACAGAGGGACGATCGAGAGCATCCTGTCATACAGCATCACAGTCTGCTTTGGAAGCATCACTGCTTCAGACAGGAAGGCGGTGCAGACAATGGTGAGGATGGCTGAAAAGATTATTGGCAGTTCAGTCCCTTCCATCCAGGACATAGCACAGAAGCGCTGCTTGAGCAGGGTCCGTAAAATTATTTGGGATACTACACATCCTCTTTATAACCTGTTTTCCTTGTTACCTTCTGGGAGGAGGGGGCTTCATGGTATCCGAAGCAGAACATCCAGATTCAGTCACAGTTTTGTTCCATACAGTATTAACCTTGTGAACTCTCAAGCTTCCTCTTTCCGCTATGTATTCAAGATGGACAATGATTAATATTTATATGTATTATACGTAAGGGTGTAGGTATATACATATGTTTATATATGTGTTAGGTATGTGTACACTTTTGAGAGCAGGCAACAGAATTTCATTTTTAATGCGTGCCTGTGTGCCCACAGTAAAAAAAAATGACAATAAAAGTTCTTTCTTAGCTCTAACAACTGCTGCAAACAAAGAACATAAATTTGGGTCAGTTGCATGATAACCCACTTTAAGACCATCACAGCTGTAATGGGTAAACTCTATTATGGTCATAAGTCATGGACTCTCTGTATTTATAAAAGAATAAACAACAAGAACCCATGGTGGATCCGATCAACTACATCTGTGCACAGTAGAGTGGGGATTCAACCACCTTAGCCTAAGAGAACAACCAAATCTTCAAGGCTTTTGGTAATGCCCGTAGGGTGTGAGCCACATGGATATCAGTGACACAAAAAAAAACCCCTGTCATTCTCTTTTCAAGGAAATGCTGAAGTCTCCTTCTGTTGCAGTTCAAGCACCACATAACCTATGGACCGACAGCTTGTGTATACAAATGTATATTGTTGGTGAATTTGTCACCCAAGCTTATATTTACAAAATGGTATACAAATCTGTAAAGAAAATCTATGTATGGTAGGAAAAGTCATATGTGGAATAAATGCAACATTCCTTGAATTTATTCCTGAGTTAAAACTAACTAATGCATGTTATATTGACATAGAGAGAAACTGATTTGTACATTGGTAAATTGGAGCTAGCAGTAGTCTTGTTATGTCCATATTTTTATCTTCTGACAGGTGGACTTAAAAAAACTCAATGCAGCCTTTTATCCTCACATAAATTCACTGAGTCCTTCATACTTTTATCACTTCCCTTCTGCTTGCAGATAATTTTTATTTATTTACTTCCTATTAAAAAAAGGAATGCATCAGAGAACGAATGGTTCACAAGATTTTGCTGACTGGAATGTGTGAGGGTGTGCTGTTTCCTTTCTAGTTTTTTTTTTTAAGGGAAAAATGATTGTAATTTATAATTTCAGACTTGTACATGTCTCTTCCTTTCATTTGCACTTTCTCAATGATCATATAAACTGGAAGATAAGTATCTTCTAGACATAAATGTTTGGGGAGGAGCCATATTGGGGTGCCAGTACTCCTAGAATTCTCTCATTAGCCTTACCAAATTACCATTCTTATCTCTATTTTTTTTCTGGGGATGCTTAAATTTGGTGGTTAGCCACATCAACATTTAACTTCACAGAAACTGTATTCTTAAACCTTCTGGTCAATTTTGCCTAGATGAGGCTCTATCCTTCCCAGGGTAGCTGCTTCACCAGAGGCTCAGAGATCAGTCTGACATTGGCTCTGAAACCATTACAACTCCAAATAAGAGAAATAAATTGAACCTAAGAGGCTAGTTTTGTAGCAGAAGCATCTTCAAGAGGGCCATTCACTTCTAATCATTCTCCAGTCACTCAGGGTTGGATTGGGAAATGTGGCTAAATTCTGTTAAAGGGACAAAGTCAATAATTTAATTTAATTTAATTTAATATTCACATTTATATGCCGCCCTTCTCCGAAGACGCAGGGCGGCTCACAACAGGATACAACAACAAGTTTAAAATTAACCACACTCATACCACATACAAACACAATCAATTCACAAGCACTGATGGCGGGACACTCTTAGGGCCGAGGGGCAGAGCACAGCTCACACGCCCCATGCCTGTCGGCATAGATGTGTCTTCAGCACTTTCCGGAAAGCTAGGAGGGAGGGAGCAGTACGAACCTCTGAGGGAAGCTGTTTCCAGAGGGCTGGGGCAGCAACGGAGAAGGCCCTTGCCCTAGGTCCCGTCAGACGGCACTGTCTAACAGACGGGACTCGTAGGAGTTTGGGAGCGTCTGTTATTCAGTCCGTAATGGCATAGGTTGATCTAAATCAGAAGGCAGAAAGAGCCATCAGTTACATCCCTTCCCCCCCCCCAATCACCTATTGTATATACACTAGGCCAGGGGTGTCAAACTGCCAGCCCATGGGCTGGACGTGTCATGAGGAAACCGCACCCACCCCGTTGCCGGCAATGGGGGAAAAGTTCCGATATGTCGTGCGACGTCACCTGATGTCATGAGTTTGACATGTCTGCATTAGGCAATCAAATTGGTTTGGGCAGAGTGGTGGGATCGTCACATGAAATATTTGGGGCAGAGAAGAACGGGGAAGATGTTGCTTCTCATGGCAGCCAAAGAAGATCCCATCACCAAAGAGTCATCATTCCTTGTTCTCTTCCGTTATGTGATCTATCCTACACATCCATCTTTAGCAGGCACCCATTATATTACTCAACCTTCACACAGCAAAGCATCCATAAAGCTATTCTAAGGAAACCCTCAGGGAGATGTATTTGAAAGGACCATCATTCTGCAGATTCCTTCAGAGGGTCACTTGGTCCCACAAAACTGCTTGTCTGGCTAGAAGATCAGGAAAGCCTTGAATAAAGTCTTCAACATATCACCTTTCAACATTCAAGAAAATTCTTTTCTCTATCACACAATACCAGGACAAGGGGGCACTCCCTAAAGCTCATAGGTAAGAAAGTGAGGACAAATAAAGGGAAATATTTCTTCACCCAGAGGGTCGTTGATTTATGGAATTCACTTCCAGAAGGGGTCGTGACAGCTGTCAGCCTTGACAGCTTCAAGGCAGGGTTAGATAGATTCATGGATGCAAAGTGTATCGATGGTTATTAAAACGGATGTCCATGTGCCGCCTCTATGTTGGTTGAGGCAGGCAGGATTCCCTTGAGTACCATTTGTTGGGGGTCAAGGGAAAGGGAGGGTTTTGCCTTCTCTTCCTACTCAAGATCCCCATGTACAAATTGGTGGGCCACTGTGTGACACAGAATGCTGGACTCGATGGGCTTTGGCCTGATTCAGCATGGCTCTTCTTATGTTCTTATGTTCTTATTTCCCTTCAAGAAGTAACTTTTTCAATTGGTCTAATACTAGGGACAGCCCTACCAGGGAAGGAGCAGCAGAAGATAAATGGCATTTTATTTCCTCTTACCATCATCCACCTCCAGAAAGCCAGAAGATATGGTGATAGAACAGGTTGGGACGTACTTAAAATTGCAATGCCTGACAAAATGAATACATTCTTATGCATATCATGTTGAATATTTGTATTTTGGCAACGATCCTTCCAATACTGAACGTAGAGACATGTATGACTTTTTCCTAATGAGATCATTTCTGTTCCAAATTGCATCACAAAGTTCAGAAAATGCAGACTATGAGTGAGCTCCAAATCAGATGCAAGCTGAGAAACTTGCAATGAAGTATTTGTGAATAAATTTCTCTGCAGATCTCTAGTCTAAGCTAGACTTGTATTAAGCTGTAGCCATGGAACGAGTAAGCACAGAGACAAGAATATTTAAAAAGGTTAAATTATCGCCTGGATGACCGAGTCTTCATTAACACAGAGAGACAAAAGAATTGATCTATCAGGAAATTTCTTCTTACTTCTAGGTTGGTTTTCTCCTTGATTAATTTCCATCTATTGTTTCCTGTTCTATCTTCAAGTGCTTTGGAAAATAGGTTGACCCCCCTCTTCTTTGAGTCAGCCCCTTAGATATTGGAACACTGATATCACGTCACCCTTAACCCTTCTTTTCATTAAACTAGACATACTCAAATCTCTGTACAAGTGTCCAATTTCACAAATGAATTATTCCTTAGGGTGTTGTTATTGTTATTGTTCTTTGAATTGTAGCCTAATATATTCATCCTATTTACTCAGAATTAATTCCCACTGACTTTCACAGAATTTACTTCCAAGCAGTGTTAGTAACCTTAGCTTCTGAGTTGATCTCTGGAAAAATAAGGAAGGAGAAAAAAATAGTATTGAGACTCTAATGAATGGAGTTGGCAGTAAGCATTTGAATATTGTTGCAAAGTTAGTGGAGAAATATAAAATATGATGTTCGGCTCAGATATCCCCCTTCATTTACCCCCATCATAAACAGATTTTACAACCCCCCCTACTTTTACCTCAAAGGTTAATATAAGTTGGTTATGAATGGGTTTCTTGCAAAAAGGCAATTATGTGTGGTGCAATTACAGAGTTCCCCGCATAACAATAAATGACTTGTGTGAATATATTTTGTAACTACTTATTTTTTCTCATTAGCATTGTTCAGTTGTTTATTGGAAGGATATTTCAAGTGAGAGAGATGACAAGAGGTACAAGGAGCATAATGGCAAAGGTAGACCTAAGGTAGATTCTCCAATGTGGTGCCCTCCAGAAGCATTGCATTATATACTCTGCATGACACAGCAATATGTGCCCATGTCAGATGTAGTGTAGAAAGAATGTTTAAGTCCAACACAATGATGCTGAAACCCTTTATGCATCTGGCCATTGTTTGCAGAACTAGCCAGACTAGAAAGCCATCCTACATGTGCCGGCAGTTGAAGAAATAAGAATGAAAAACCACAAGTATGCAGTGCTTTTAACAGAATAACAGATTTTTAAAAAAAATATTATAAGTTTTTATTGAGTACAAAGAAAAAAAAGGATTAAAAACATTGAATATGGTAATTCGTCTTTGACTGACATCTCAGTCTATATTGTACATTAATTACATATAATATATCTATATACAAACTATACATTTCTGGTCTCTATCTTAACTTATCTCTTTATTTGTGACCTCCATTTTTCCCCCTCCATCTATAAAATTTATTCCATATTCAATAAAATTCTGTTTCTTCCTGATTTTTTAATCTTTTAGTTATCCTATCTAGTTCTGTGCAATACATAATTTTCTTTATTAGTACTTCCTCACTTGGTACTTCCATTGTTTTCCACTTTTGAGCAAATAGTATCCTTGCCACCATAACCACGTGAATAATGAGATATGTATCCTCTTTATTTACATTTTTCTCTAGTATTCCTAATAGTAATGCCTCAGGTTTGTATAGAATGTTTTGCCAAGTCATTTCTATTGCCCATTCCCAGACCAAACACCAATACACCTGTGCTTCTCTACATGTCCACCATACATGAAAAAAGGTGCCCTTTTCTTTTTTACATTTCCAACACATAGAAGAATATCCGTTATACATTTTGGCTAATCTGGCCGGAGGGAGATGCCATCTGTAAACCATCTTATGCAGGTTTTCTTTATATGATGTCGCCAATGTGATTTTGTTATTTCGCTCCCATACTTGCTGCCATTGATCCATATTTATATTATATCCTAGATCTATTGCCCACTTCACCATTGTTTCTTTAACCTGCTCCTCATATAGCTTATGTTACAATAGGTGTTTATAAATATTCTTTATTTGTTTTTTCTCCGGGCCTAGCAGTATATTTTATCTAACCCCATATTTTGTCTGTTAATACCCCAACAAAATAACAGATTTGAAAGGGACCTTGGAGGTCTGCTAGTCCAACCCCCCTCCTTCCCTCCCCCCTGCTCAAGCAGGAAACCTATACCATTTCAGACAAGTCTCTTCTTAAAAACCTCCAGTTTTGGAGTCGCCACAATTTCTGGAGGCAAGTCCGGATTCATCGTTTTCACTGTCAGGAAGTTTCTCCTTAGTTCTAGGGTTGGTTCTCTCCTTGATTAGTTTCCATCCACTGCTTCTTATCCTGCCTGCAGGTGCTGCCTTGTGGCAGCCCCTCAAATATTGAAAGACTGCTTTCATTTTGCTTCCATTCTGCAAGGTTTTAAAAATTGGGAAAGGAGAACACAGTATCAAACAGCAATATCCACAAACAGGTGCATATGAGCCAAACAGCAATGTGTGCTCAAGGTATTTGGGGGGGAAAAAAAGCCCAAGAGTCAACACTCCCAATCTCTGTCAGTTCAATGCAACAATAAGAAATTAAAATAACTGGTCATTTGCTGTCCTTTCTTGACACTCAACAGTGTGTTAGGAGTGTGTCATTCCAGACAACTTTTCTAGACACAAGGAGACTTTGAATCTGCTCTGACCGCATGTAGAATTAAAAGCATAATAATGAATGTAAAAAGGTAGGTGCTAACTTAGGATAAAAATAAAACAGAAAAATGTAGGGGTCACAGCGAAAGCTGTGCAAACCGTAGACGAACGTTTCTCAACTTGGCAAGTTTAAGATGTCTGGTTCTCAGCTCTCAAAATTCCCTAGCCAGCTTGCCTTGGGAGACATCTTAAACTTGCTAAAGTTGAGAAACACTGCCTCAGACTCTGCAAAGATATTTCAGTTTACTTTTTTTTATAGTGAACCAACTTACATTATGGACCATAAGAAAGGCTGAGCACCAAAGAATTGAGGCCTTTGAACTCTGGTGCTGGAGAAGACCCCTGCAAGTCCCCTGGACTGCAAGGCGATCCAACCGGTCAGTCCTAGAGGAGATCAACCCCGACTGTTCTTTAGAAGGCCAGATCCTGAAGTTGAAACTCAAGTACTTTGGCCACCTAATGAGAAGGAAGGACTCACTGGAGAAGAGCCTAATGCTGGGAAAGATGGAGGGCAAGAGAAGAAGGGGACAACAGAGAAGGAGGTGGCTGGATGGAGTCAGTGAAGTAGGAGGCGTGAGCTTAAATGGACTCCAGAAGATGGTAGAGGACAGGAAGGCCTGGAGGAACGCTGTCCATGGGGTCGCGATGGATCAGACACGACTTCGCAACTAACAACAACAAAACTTACATTAATGAAAATCAGAAATACAAGTTTCCTTCAAGGCAGTGACCCCTCATTTCTTCCATTTTTTTGTGGGTTCTCAGCTCAAAACACACAGAGACACACTCCAGGGGAGAATGCATGTAAAAATTCACTGATACAAGACTACCTACTACAGAGTAAATGTCCCTGTCCTGGAAGATCTATGAGGGTGATACTGCAGCGGATGTAATTTCTGACAGGAAATCCGCAGGAGTCCCAAATGAGAGTCTCTATATAGAACCAATTCATTCATTCATTCATTCATTCTCTTATATGGCTGCACATCTCAAATTCATGACTCTGGGCAGCTAACAAAATTTAAGAACAGCATAAAGTATTTTTTTAAAAAAGGAAATGATAACATACATATAAACCACAACTGAGGTAAAAACAAACTCATCAACGACAAATCAACATAACTTTTGTATTGACTCAGCCATAACTTAATAACATCATCATCATCATCATCATCATTATCATTATTATTATTATTATTATTATTATTATTATTATTATTATTATTATTATTAACTTTTGCTGATTAGGGTTTTATAAAATATATTCATGGTTACTGGTTTTGTTTCTGTTGTATACCACTCAGAGACTTGTTGGAGTGGAACAACATACAAGTAAATAAATAAATAAATAAGACAAGCAGTAACATTTTATTAATTAAACACACATACAATTTAATAACAAACATTGGCAGATTTTACAAAATGAAAGCAGAAAATAGGAAAGCCTGGAAGAGACAGATGGGAACAGAGACAGAAACCCAAATAAATAGCTCTCTTCCCCCAGCTATTGGGACTGAATGATTTTTTTTTAATGCTGAGATAGCAAGACAGAAAAGAAAGAAATGTTAAGGTGTTTATGTTTGTGAGAAGGGGGAGGGAGAGGAAGAAAGAGAAAGAGGGAGAGAGAGAGAGAGAGAGAGAGAGAGAGAGAGAGAGAGAGAGAGAGAGAGAGAGAGAGAGAGAGAGAATGAATCTTAATACCTGATGGCAAAGTTTAATCTTGCATAATCATCACAAGGTGTCTCTTTTCCACAATCTGTTTTGTTAACAGCTTGTCATCCACTGCCTGGAAAGCGGTGTTATTGATTCCACATATAACTCTGCTATGGATGACAACTCAATCTCCTTGGTTTTCCTCATTGTCTTTTTTTTCTTGGATTAATATTTTTTAGGCAAAACAAATATGAAAACTCTCCTGGGTGGACTTGTTTCGGCTGTGCTGGCTTGTAGTTGTGGCTTTGGAGTCTGATGCCTTTATTTTGCTCCTAAAAGCAACTTTTGAACCTTTAGGCAGCCTGTAAAAGAAATCGCAACTTTCTGTATTTGGTTCAAGACTAACCAACACAAAGTGCAAACATGCCGTATGGTGATGTTATTGAACTTTATTGTCATTTTTCACTCTGAACACACTAGAATAGAATAGAATAGAATAGAATAGAATAGAATAGAATAGAATAGAATAGAATAGAATAGAATAGAATAGAATAGAATAGAATAGAATAGAATCTTGACAACATTAAGATGTGTGGATTTCAGCTCCAGAATTTCCCAGCCAATAGGCTGCCCATGAAATTTGGGGAGTTGAAGTCCGCATATCTTAAAGTTTCTAAGTTGGAAAAACAACTGATGTTGTTGCTGCTGCTGCTGCTGATGACAACAATGAAATACCTAACATTTTCAAGGATTAAAGATTTAAAAAGAGACAGCATACTGTAAAGAGTACAATGGAATCCAAAAAGATGCCACTTGATTATGTCCTACTTGGTTGATTGGATGACTCTGGGTCCATGATTATCTCATAGGACTGGGAAAAACTCCCATCTCCGTTGTGTTGATAAAAAAGGTGAGTTTATAATATGATATGATGAACATAATATAAGATTGAGGGCTATAGAAGAAGGGGATGACAGAGAATGAAGAGGCTGGATGGAGTCACTGAAGCAGCAGGCGTGAGCTTAAATGGACTCCAGAAGATGGTAGAAGACAGGAAGGCCTGGAGGAACGTTGTCCATGGGGTTGCGATGGGTCGGACATGACTTCACAACTAACAACAACAAGGAATAAATGCTCGGCATGGTGCCCTAGTGGTGAATACACTCGCTTCCCAATCAGAAAGTTGAGAGTTCAGTCCTACCTAGCAGCAGATGTTTCTTTTTCGTAGGGCACAAAAAAATTATGCTGTGAACTCCACATGGCATCAGGAAGGGCATCTGGCCAATAAATGCTCAGCTCTATCCAGTCGCCCCAACTCTACCCCGAATTAAGGGTTTACAGGGTCATAAAAAGGGAGGGGGTTTTTAAGCAACAGCAGTAAATAATAATTATAAGATGGCATTCCCTAAGATATTAACAATATAAAAAGCATTGCATCATATGGACCGATCTTTTCCATGGGTTTTCCATGAAGCAAGGATAGAAAGTAGTTAACAACTTCAACTACTGGGAAATGAAAGGATCCTCTGGGTCAGAGGTTCCTAACTTAGGTTTCTGGTTTCAAGAAGTCTCTGAAATAGGAGGCAAAAAAATCTGCAATTTGTTTTGTTCTTTTTTAAAAATATTTTTAGGACTGTATCTGAGTGTAGTTTAGATCCATAGGTTTTGTCAAACTCTCAGAGGGATCAATGGAATGAAAAGGTTCAGACCTCCTGCTATAAGAGAATGCTTGTTCTAAACTATATTTCCCAGGAGTAGATTGAAACCCAAAACCTCACCAAAGATTCATCACATTAGAGCAGGGGTGTCAAACTGCTGGCCCGTGGGCCAGATGCGTCACCGCGCCCACCCCATTGCCGGCAATGGGGGGAAAAAGTCACGATACATCGCAACACGTCACGTGACATTGCGAGTTTGCCACCCCTGCATTACAAGGAATTGGCCTGGAGGCCAATTTATTTTGGATCCAACTTATAAGGCAATTGATAACCTTTGACCAGGATGTGTGATAGATTTTGGTCACCACGATGTAAAAAGATGTTGAGACTCTAGAAAGAGTGCAGAGAAGAGCAACAAAGAGGATTAGGGGGATTGGAGGCTAAAACATATAAGAAACGGTTGCTGGAATTGGGTATGTCTAGTCTAATGAAGAGAAGAATGAGTGTTCCAATATCTCAGGGACTACCACAAAGAAGAGGGAGTCAAGCTATGTGTTCCAATATCTCAGGGGCTGCCACAAAGAAGAGGGAGTCAAGCTATCCTCCAAAGCACCTGAAGGCAGGACAAGAAGCAACAGATGGAAATTAATCAAGGAGAGAAGCAACCTAGAACTAAGGAGAAACTTCCTGACAGTTAGTACAATTAACCAGTGGAACAACCTGCCTCCAGAAGCAGTGAATGCTCCAACACTGGAAGTTTTCAAGAAGAGACTGGACAGCCATTTGTCTGAAATGGTATAGGGTTTCCTGCCTGAGCAGGGGGTTGGACTAGATGACCTCCAAGGTCCCTTCCAACTTTATCATCATCATCATCATCATCATTATTATTATTATTATTATTATTATTATTATTATTAATTATTATTATTATTATTCTATCACATTGTTCATGGGGATCTTGCTAGGAAGCCTCTTTCTATTTTCCTGCAACCCCTAGAATCATCTCATGGAGAGAATGGAAAAGTTTTTGAAAAGCCATATCAAAATTCTGGTTCTTCCTTCCAAAGAAGGCCTATTTAACTTCTTGAAAGCGGTAACAATCTTTCATTTTTTAGAGGGCTATCAACATATATTATTTTTTATCTGTATCCAATAAATGCTTCAATATGTTAAATATGTCCTATGAGTTGCTATTGATTTTCACTGCTGTAGTGCTGATTTTTAAAACAAAAAAACAAAAAAAACCCCGATGTCTATATTTTTATTGTTGTGAGTTGCCTCGAACTCTGTGGAACGTAACAAAACCACTTCAAATAATTGACATAGAAACAAGGCATCAAACAAAGAAGGTGGTTTACACATGAGAGCAAGTTCCACTGAATTCAGCAGGTAAAGCTCACAGCAAATTACATACAACCTGCATTGTGCCATTTTCACAGGAATATACCAGTTCATTCAATTGCTCTGTTGCAGTAACTATGGGAAGCCTTAGCTTCAAATATGGGGTCTCTTATCATTTTCCAGGGTTAGTGAGTTTGTTATTCTCCCACTGAGAATGTCCAAGGAAAGAAATGAGATTTCAATCAGCAGGAGAAGCATGGAGACTCTCAGCTCCTATTAGCTGATAATAATTGCTCAGGGAGCACAGAAGTTGCCTGATATGGTATGCTGACATCCCCCCCCCACACACACAGAAATCCTTTCTTTATAAGTTTGCAGAATAAGTTGTTTATTTCTATAGAAGATGAGGACAAAATGATCTTATCTTTCCTTGTCTTTTTGCAACAAATGAGAGACACCTTGGTTTCAGCCAAACATCACCAGGAAATCAAATGAGGGTTGGTAAAATGGGAATGGAGACCAGATGATCAGGTAGATAGGAAGTCCTCCCCATCAGCAGTTGTTCTTGACTCAAGGATTGCATCTGTGAGCAGAAGCTTGGCAAACATCTTAGATCCTCCCACCGGGAGAGGATTGCAAGAATCTATTGTCTTTCACATCAATCTTGTTACATCTTAAGAGTTAGAAGGAATCTAGTCTAGCAAAGTTGTGACCCACACCATAAAAAAAGGCGGCGGGGATGGTAATTTGCCTGCCACATCAAACCAGTGAGCGATAAGATAAGATTGCAGATTATAATACTCACTCTGAAAGGGTGTGGATATCAAAGTTTCTTCAGAAATGGCCACCTGCAATTTTACAGTGATAAGAAGGAAAAATTATTAAAACCGTAAGAATAGTGTTATATGAAAGCCTAAAGACGTCCTTACATTGAACCTGAATGCTACTCTTCTTAGTAATGTAGAGAGAGAAAAAATTCATTACTTTTCCTAGACATATTTTCAGTTGCCCAATCTAATCTAGTGCCCTGGGGTTGCGTGATAATCTCCACCCAAGTACTCATTAGCTCCAGCTCTGCTTAGCTTTTTCAAGGTTCGCTAAATGCTGCCACTTCTTTACTTCATAAGACTTCATGTCAGTCAAGTGTTGATTGTAAAAAAATAACTGCTATAAGGTGGTTAGAAGGATCTGGCATGGGAGGGGTGCCAAAAAAAGAAGCAGGACTAGAGAAATCCATTCCAACTTATTTGTTGCTAAAGAAATATGCATCCAACTGTTTCTACACAGGGATTGAATTCACCACTTGCCACATTGGCTTTTTATACAATATTCAAACAAAGAAGAATGGGAAAAAAAATGGTCAAAACAGGGTACACTCATATCACATCCTGTCTATAATATGTAAAGGTGCAGGAGGGCTGCAATTATAATGAATTACAATAGCATTTTTGTAGAGACTTTTCATCATAAAGAGATAAATTGAGTTCACCCATCTAACTGCCTAACCAGTTTTGTCTGGTTCTGGCTATCAATCCTGGGACCTCTTTACTTGCTACTTTATTTCATAACTCCTTTCTGTTCAGCCACAGGTGATATAGAGCATCACAAGTCTAAGTTTTTCTTCTGGCTTTGTCCAATCCGTTTCTTCCTTGCCCCACTGAATGTTTCAGAAGGTGGCTCCCAACATGCTTCTTAGCAGCAAGTGAAAGGGTCAGTCTTAAAAAAATATATACACCTGTCAATGCTGCTAACATCGGATATTTTTGCTTTGACAACATATGGAGATGCAGCCATTTTCCTCTACTTTATGTTTTACTCTTAGAGTTAGAATTAGATGATACTGGGGGGGGAGGAGGAATGTGTTTGGGAGTTTAGTTAGACATAACAATACTGTATAAAGGTGGGAACCAAGGTTTTTTTTGTAATAAGAGATGATAAGATATGGCCGGTGGAAGAACTGGAAGGAAAGCCTGCATTTCAAGCTAATTGGAAAATGTGATTTATGACTGTTAGTTAGAGGAGGGAATTGTGCTTTGATACTATGTGCTCAGGGGAAGGGAATTCAGATTTTGGCTTTGGCTATGTAGGCGCCGATGTGTTGCTACTCGAATAAAGATTCTTTAAGGTAAACAATGCCTCGAAATTCTTTGAAGAGTTTCATCTGTTGGAACCATGACATTACCTTCATGACCTGCTCAGATTGTCCAGCTCCCCCTCCAGCACAGTCCTTAAAAAGAATTAAAAGAAAAAGACATCAGAACTAGGTTGTCCTGCCTGAAGAAGTTTGAATATTTGTTGGCATACATAATATTTCTAAACTGGCCAATAACGGCAGTTCTCTGAGGACTGTGGAAAGCAATTAACAGCCTCAGATACCAGATCAAGCAACATAAAATCCAACAATAAAACTACAATAAAATCAGCAGCAAGAAAAATCTGCTGCAGGTCCCAAGAACATTACCCTCCTTACTGCCTACTATGAACATTTGGCTTATTTATTTATTAATTTGTTTATTTGATTTATTCTCCTCCCCAATCCCAAGACTACTGGATGTTTATGGGAAGGAAACACGGGGGGAAAAAACAGCTCCAGCAAAAAATTGAAAATAACAGAATTATAAAATCATAAAACTCAAAGACCATAGCAGAGTCATCTGTCGTACGTGTCACACATCAACCACCACAGGAACAGCCCTTCTTTCAATTGTTCCTGGAAGCCCCCACTCATAAGAGCTAACTTCCGCTCAGGTAGGAAACTGTTCAAAAGAATCGGCTGCTGTAGAAAAACAGTGCCTTTAATTCATATCCATAATGCATTATAGTCCTGAATCACAGGAAGTAGGGGTCTTTCCCTAAGGAGCAAAGTGAAAACACAGCATGGAATCTGTATTGTGTAGTAAATGGGTGAAGGCAGACACACTCACTTACACACATACAGAGAGAGAGAGAGAGAGAGAGAGAGAGAGAGAGAGAGAGAGAGAGAGAGAGAGAGAGAGAGAGAGAGAGAGAGAGAGAGAGAGAGAGAGAGAGAGAGAGAGAGCAGTTCGCAGGGTATATCTAATAATTATGCAGATACAAGCTTTAGTTCAGGGGTCCCCAATCCATGGGCCATAGACTGGCACTAGTCCAAAACACAGCAGAAACTGGGCTGTGCAAACAAGCAAAGCCCCATCCATGCACATGCAGGATGCAGGCGTTGTGCAAAACCATGCCCCCTCCGGTCTGTGGAAAAATCTCTCTCCACGGAACCGGTCCCTGGCACCCAAAAGGTTGGGGGCCATTGCTTTAATCTGGTTTATGCCCGTAGGTGAACAGCAGTAAAGAAACTGCTCTGAAATAAATTCCCCATGGTTCCTTGGGCCTGACAATACCTCAAAGAAATAGCAGATTGCTAAGAGCTTCTCCTTGGACCAAGGAACAAGGCAGATTAATCCATGGGCCACGGGCCATGGGCCAAGGAACAAGGCAGATTAATCCATGGGCCATAGACTGGTACTAGTCCACAGCACAGCAGAAACTGGGCTGTGCAAACGAGCAAAGGCCCATCCGTGCACATGTGGGATGCAGGCATTGTGCAAAACCATGCCCCCTCCGGTCTGTGGAAAAATCTCTCTCCACTGAACCGGTCCCTGGCACCCAAAAGGTTGGGGGCCACAGCTTTAATCTGCTGGTGAACAGCAGTAAAGAAACTGCTCTGAAGTAAATTCCCCATGGTTCCTTGGGCCTGACAATACCTCAAAGAAATAGCAGATTGCTAAGAGCTTTTCCTTGGACAAAGGAACAAGGCAGATTAATTCCAGCTGGAGAAGGTACTTTGCTGCTAAGCCATGCAAGAGATAACAACCAGCATCTTGAACTATGTTCAGAAGCTAATTAGGCGCCACTGCAGAGTTCAGAGCACACGAGTCAACATATTTGCTTTTTAAGGAGTAATTTCCAAACTGGTAGATGAGTGACTTGAAAAAGAGGAAGTGAGTGAAGAAAAAGAGGAGTTGGCAAAAGACCCTCTATAGTCAAATGAGGACTTGAACTCCAAATACGTTGGTCCATCTCCAGGACCACCACACGATACTTGTACGATGTTCAAGTTTAGTTCATTGATATTGTAAAAACCACATTCAGTTTACTTTACAGTTTGGTGCATTGGGTGGAGCTGCACGATGGTAAACAAATTAAGCAATTACTTTGCAGTTGTTTTGCGAAAAATCCAGCCTATATGGTATAAAGTCAAATAAATTGCCCCACCTTGTCCCCCCCCAGCCATTGACCATTCCTTGTCAGCAGCAAATCACATGCAACTCAACTTGCTTAAACACAGTTTTCCAAGCAATGCAAAGGATAATGGAATTCATTAAAGTGTTAAATTAAGTTTTAAGATTGAGAGATCCTTTTTAGCATTTCAAATAAATGAGTTAGTTTTGCTTGACAAAATGCTGTAAAGCTCTCATCTAAACTCCCCACTCAACTCAATTTTTTTACATCATTTCCCTCTCAATCTTTAATTTTGTGCACTTAATTAGCCTTCCCCATCTGAAAAAAAAAGGGAGAGAGAGAGAGACCACTTTTATCCATTATAATTCAATCAGTGTGAATTAAAAAAAAGGCATAAGAAACTCAGGGCAGCAAGCTATAAAAAAAAAACCCACTGCAGATGAGCAGTAGCAACGAAAGAGGTGCAAATGCATCCCCAAAGGATTGTCATCTACATGATCTTTCTTTGGAAAATATGCTTTTGGTTTGAACTCATTATCTTTATCTTTGAACTCATTATCTTTGTCAAAGAATAGTTCCTCCTTCTTGTTGTGCCATATCCGTTATTGGACGTTGGCAATCATGTTGGCGATCCTGTTTTATCAGCAGCCACACAAAAAAGTGCTGCTGAGTTTTGTCCAAACCGGTCCCTTAGATTTTGAAGCCACGATGTTCTTCTTCTGCCTGGACCTCGTTGGCCTTCAATCTTTCCCTGGAGGATTAAATGGAGTATGCCATATTTTTCTGGGTGTTGCATCACATGTCCGAAATATTCTAATGTTCGTTTTTTAATTGTTTTGATGATTTCCCTGGGCTTTCCCAGGCGGTTGATCACCCCCTCATTTCTGATCTTGTCAACCCAGCTTCTACGTCTGTAAATCCACATTTCAAAGGCTTCTAGTCTCTTCAGGTGGCCTTCTGTCAGAGACCAACTCTCTACTCCATAGAGCAGGATAGAAAAAAATATAACATAGAATAGTTTGCATTTGGTTAAGGGCAATGTTGGAAAAAATGTTGTGGGACATACTGACCAACTCTGTAGATTCTATTCTTTGATGGTCAAGCAACTTTTTAACTACAGCCATAATATACGAAGCAAACAGGGTTTCTTTTCCTGAACAAGCATAGAGTCTAGATTAGCCTCTCAGGGGTTGATCAGCATAAATCAGCATTCATCCAGGCTCAATAAAAGAGGATTTATGCTGCCTGCCAATCACAAGGCCCAACCAATATTTCAACCATCTTAAGACTGTCTCCTGATTTAGAATCGTTTGAATGAAAGACAGCCTGAACTCAATAATTCTCTGAGCAGTGGATTCCATATTTTCCCAGCCCTACAGAAGAAGAAAAATAATGTGAGATGATGGCAATGTTTTTATTTTTATTTTTATTTCACACATAGACGACATTCATCACCTAGTGTTGGATATAAACGTACTTATCTAATTTTGCATTTTCAAAGCAATACATAAGCTGAAACTTAGCAGTCATTCTGAATTTGCACACCTATGCATATATTCATGAAATAAACTGTGCAAAAGAGCAATATATTTGGTAGAGATACTTGCAAAAACTCTAGCAGCCAGTATTTGTCAAGTAAAATAACATGCACATTTTGCCTTGCACAAAATTCAGACTTCTGGTCTCAAAGGGTGTGTTCTGTCATATTCACTGAATGCAGAGGTACTCTGCTGTATATATATATATAGTTCTAGAATTGAAAGTTCCAGAATAGCAAATGGTTCATAACATCTTGGAAAGGAAAGAGAATACTCTACCAAACAGTGGGAGACTATGAAACCCCAAGTTTTGCACATCTCTAACTCATATTTGCCCAAAACTACATCAAAAATAGATGCAGGTAGTTCTTCACTTACAACCACAATTGAGCCTAAAATGTCCCTTGCTAAACAGGACATTTGTTAAGTGAGTTTTACCCCATTTTACGACTTTTTTGCCACAGTTCCTAAGCGAATCACTGTAGTTGTTAAGTTAGTAACATCGTTCTTAAGGGAGTCTGGCTTCCCCATTCACATAGCTTGTCAGAAAATCACAAAAGGGGATCACACGACTCCGGGACACTGCAACCATCCTAAATATGAGCCAGTTGCCAAGCATCTTACTTTTGATCATGTGGTCACGGGGATGCTGCAGTGGTCATAAGGACAAGAAGCAACGGATGGAAACTGATCAAGGAGAAGAAGCAACTTGGAACTAAGGAGAAACTTCCTGACAGGGAGAACAATTAACCAGTGGAACAACCTGCCTCCAGAAGCGGTGAATGCTCCAACACTGGAGGTTTTTAAGAAGAGACTGGACAGCCATTTGTCTGAAATGGTGTACGGTTCCTGCCTGAACGGGGTTAGACTTGATGACCTCCAAGGTCCCTTCCAACATTATTATTATTATTATTATTATTATTATTATTATTATTATTATTAATAGCAACAGATGGAAACTAATCAAGGAGAGAAGCAACCTAGAACTAAGGAGAAACTTCCTGATAAATAAGAACAATTAACCAGTGGAACAACCTGCCTCCAGAAGCTCTGAATGCTCCAACCCTGGAAGTTTTTGAGAAGAGACTAGATAGCCATTTGCATGGAATGGTGTAGGGTTTCCTGCCTGAGCAGGGGGTTGGACTAGATGACCTCCAAGGTCCCTTCCAACTTTATTATCATTATCATTATCATTATTATCATCATCATCATCATCATCACCATTATTATTATTATTATTATAACAATCATAAATCACTTTATTCAGTGCCGTTGTAACTTCAGATGGTCACTAAACAAACCTATGCAAATTTACTGCTGACTTTAAAGCAATTGGTCCCATTGGATGGACCCAGCTTGATTTTCAAAGTGAAAATGTGCAAGAATCCAAAATCAACAAGGTTGTGCATCCAGAGTCTCTAACCCTGAGACAAAGCATCACTGATCAGCTAGCATCTTTCATTGTGGCTGAAATGGTATAGCACAGTGATGGCGAACCTTTTAGAGACCGAGTGCCCCAAAACTGGCCCCACCCCCACTCCACCCCCTGCCCCGCCCCCACCCCATCCCCCACCCTGCCTGCCCGCAGGGCCACTTACTGCCTCCAGGGCCCACCGCAGATTGCCCATGGCGGCCACGCCCTCTTCCCGCGCCCCGCAGCATCAACTGTCTATGCTGCCTGGCTGCCATGTCCTTGGCTGCACTGCTCTGTGTGGGCCATGCTCGGGGGCGACTGTCCTCCAGGAGGGCTGCTGGTGAGGGGGGAGGCCAGTCTGGGGCAGTGGCACGTGTGCCCATAGAGAGGGCCCCAAGTGCCACTTCTGGCACACGTGCCATAGGTTCACCACCACTGGTATAACATTTCCTGTTGGAGCAGAAGGTTGGACCTGAAGACCTCCAATTCTGTTATTCTGTTATGATCACAAGACAGCATAGTCATGGAGTCCTGGACAGCTATGTTTGTGGGTGAGGAGTGTGATCAAAATCCATTTCTTTTGTACCTGCATTAATATCACATTCATATACTAATGGGTAGAGCATCATTTACTCAGCTGTGAATTCCACTCTTCTCAATTGCTGAATCTTGCACAACATGGACTATTTCCTTCAAGTTCTTGCCTAGTGTGGAGAACACCATCAAGTTGCAAACTCTTGCCAAGAATGTTGAAATTGCACAAATCGCATAAGAAGTACTATAAATTAATCTTGATTAGACTAACATGATTAATTTTCTGGTGACTTAGCATGTTGTGTGAAGCTGGGCTATTTCTTCAGTCCAGCATATTGTGCAGATCAGAAAATGGATTACTTCAGTCTTGTTAATTATGTTGAATGAACCCCATTCCCATCTTCTGCTCTGAAACCTCTTACTGGAATTTGGTTGCAGAAATTAACTCAGACTACGTTAAAGCTGGGTTTTTTGTTTTCATTACTGGTGATGCATTTCTCTTCCATCAAACTCTCTCCATGATTCTTTGAATTTTTGCCTGCTTGTCTGGGGTTGAATTCTTTCCATGTTTAGATAACCGACAGATTAAATATTAATTACCAAGGAGAAAACCACACTGCAACTAACTGTAACCAATACTGACAGCTGCCCCCCACCGTCACTCACACTGTTGATATTACCTAGATGGGTAATGAAATGTCCACAAGCAAATAACCAAGCTGAGAGAGCACCAAAGACCCCATGGTTAGAAAGCCTTGTTGAATCAGAAGGATGACGGAGCAGAACATTAGTTAGAACCAGTCACCTAACAGAGCAATAATCAAAATTATGAGTGGTGCATTTTTCTTTCGTTAGACTTTATCCACGATTCTTCGTACTTTTGCCTGCTTACAGTATCCCAGGTTGAATTCCCTTTCTCTGCATACTAGGTTACTGATAGATCAAGTGTGCAAAAGACAAATTTCTCTTAGGGCAGAAGAGGATCATCATCATCATCATCGTAAAGTTGAAAGGAAGCTTGGAGGTCATCTAGTCCAACCCCCTGCTCAGGCAGGAAACCCTACACCATTACAGACAAATGGCTGTCCAGTCTCTTCTTAAAAACTTCCAGTGTTGAAGCATTCACCGCTTCTGGAGGCAGGTTGTTCCACTGGTTAATTAAAAGATATGCACTTTCAAAGTCTACTGTACCAGTCTGAGAATTTCTTCTACGTGGCTAAAGGCGAGGAACAAGGAATCAATAACTAGGGAAGCTGATCACAGAAAAAAAAATGGGATTTACTGGCCTAATATTGAGAGGGTTAAGATTGTGACCCTGTTCGTGTCTACAAAAAGTAAATTGCATTTAGTATAGTGTTGCTCATTCCTACAATATACAGATAGCAAATTTTAAGCTAAATATCTAATCTACACCTACACAAAGTTATAATTGGCTATAAATTCTGTAAAGAAAAGAACATCTTTGCTTACTCATTGAACATGAACTTTCAATAGAAGGTTTGAAGAAGGCAATTCACAATTTTGTAAGGAAAAAGGTCAGAAAAATAAAAGTTAAGTGAATGAGTCTCTGTAATATGTTTGGAGCTATGTGGATCTAGTAGAATAACAATAAAAATAAATAGAGACATTAGCAGGAGAGTGGCCATAATAGGCCCAATAAAAAAATGTACAAAATACTACCCAGAAATTAGTTAGTTAGTTTTTAATTTGAATGCAATGTTAAATACAATATTGGGGGGAAAAAGAGAAGACAAGACAGGTTTGTAGTAATAATAATAATAATAATAATAATAATAATAATAATAATAATAATAATAATAATAATAATAATAATAATAATAATAATAGTAGTAGTAGTAGTAGTAGTAGTAGTAATAGTAGTAGTAATAAAGTTGGAAGGGACCTTGGAGGTCATCAAGTCCAACCCCTTGCTCAGGCAGGAAACCCTATATCATTTTGGACAAATGGCTGTCCAGTTTCTTCTTAAAAACTTCCAGTGTTGGAGCATTCACTGCTTCTGGAGGCAAGTTGTTCCACTGGTTAATTGTTCTAACTGTCAGGAAGTTTCTCCTTAGGTTGCTTCTCTCCTTGATTAGTTTCCATCCGTTGCTTCTTGTCCTGCCTTCAGGCACTTTGGAGAATAGTTTGACTCCCTCTTCTTTGGAGCAGCCCCTGAGATATTGGAAGATTGCTATCATGTCCCCCCTCATCCTTCTCTTCATTAAACTAGATATACCCAATTCCAGCAACCATTCCTTATATGTTTTAGCCTCCAGTCCCCTGATCATCTTTGTTGCTCTTCTCTGTACTCTTTCTAGAATCTCAGCATCTTTTTTACATCGTGCTGACCAAAACTGGATGCAGGATTCCAAGTGTGGCCTTACCAAGGCCTTGTAAAGTGGTATTAACACTTCACGTGATCTTGATTCTATCCCACTGTTAATGCAGCCTAGCACTGTGTTGGCTTCTTTGGCAGCTGCAGCACAGGGCTGGCTCATATTTAAGTGATTGTCCACTATTCATTTAGTGTATAATGAGAACATGACAAAAGAGGAGTAAACATATACACACAATTCACAAAATTATGTACAACTTCTATGGGGGTGTGGCAGTGGCTTTATAACTGTTCAGCTATCCAGGTGATCGCCTCTGGCGTTGCTTCATGCAGAACTTCCAGGGAACCAGAGAATGCACCTCATGGGCAATCTTGCACAATATGTTTCACAGTTTGCCTATCAGCATCACAATCACAAGGGGAATCTTTCCATCCCCACTGATACAGAGCAGAGGCACTTCCTCCAGTATTATACTTAATTCTGTTCAATTTCAACCAGATAGAGTGAGGTGGTTTGATGGAGAGCGATCACTAATGGTCAAGCCACAAGAAAGTACTTAGGGCCATTCCTCTCTCCAGGTATTCTCAGGGTTGGGTAGATTTTAAGTCAATAGCTATTTTTCATGCTGGCCTATGGAATTTCAATTTTGTAAGGGGCTGTGCATTGTCCTGGTGTTGGTGTTGTTCAGCATCCTTGACCATAGTCAAACAAGAGCTTGTTGTCTTCTAATGTGGAGCAATATGTTATTGCTAAATATTTGTAACCAGCGCACAGGAGCAGGATTCAATGTGCCAAATAAGATATGCATTGTCTGGCAAAGTTGGACATCAACCATTTGGGTTAATATTCAGCTGGAACAATCTTCAGCTGTGGAATAAACCAAAGTCACGGCTGTTGTTCGTAAGATGTTAGCATTAGTATCCCAAGATGTTCCAGCCACCCTGTTCAGTAAATTGTTGCAGCAGGATAGGTTGGAAAGTTATATAAATCCCAAAGGGTAGAAAATGTAAAATTAAAACTGAACATTTTTATCCGGTGTCCTGAGATAATGTACGGGAAGAGGGGGGGACCCTTGTATTCAAGATTATATTTAGGTTCCATAAATGATGTTTCAAGGATGAGGCAAAGAGAAAAATTTGAGAATGAATATACTGTAGTTACTCCTTGCAGTAACACAGCCAGAAGAGAAGATTACAAGACTCTTCATTATAGAAGATTTTAATCCTTCATATTTGTAACTGTATAATTGGATTTGTACTGAATTTTAATTGAATGTTTTAGATCCGCTCAGGCACTGTTCTCATCCACCTGAGCCCTTCAAATAGGAGAGGCTGCACTGAAATTTTAAATTTGAGCAAAATGGCTATCCTCAGAAAGTTATTTGAATGCCAACATCTTTGGAACATTGATATAAATTAAGGTACCTTAAGTAATTATCTGTAGTTCAGGGTTGAACTGTGGAGGGTCTGTGGTGCTTTCTATTTTTGGTTGTTTGCTTGAAGATGTTTCATTATCTGACTAGGTAACATCATCAGTCTTAATGAGTGTGGGGTTTGTTCCCTGTTCATATACAGTAGCTTGCCCTGCCATTGTTGCTGGAGCTATGGTTTGTATGAAGGCCACGATTGTCTTAACTTTTTTGAAGTCATCTACAACGTAAAGTTTTGGAGTCATCTACAACATACAGTGTAAGAACTCTAATGGCCCTAAGTAGGACAGGCAGGCAGAAGGCTAGCAGAGTGCATCCATGGACACCAACTAGCAGTCAGAAAACTCCTGACTCTAACAACACATGGTTGGACTCAATCCTGGTTTCAACCAAGTATCGGGCTAAGTCCAAAAATGCTAGGGAATTTACTGCCAACATTTTAGAATAGAACAGAGCTGGAAGGGATCTTGGAGGTCTTCTAGTCCAGCCCCCTGCTCAAGCAGGAGAACATATACCATCTCAGACAGGTGATTGTCCAGTCTCTTCTTAAAAATCTCCACTGATGGAGCACCCACGATTTCTGGAGGCAAGCTGTTCCACTGGTTAATTGTCCTGACTGTCAGGAAGTTTCTCCTTAATTCCAGGTTGCTTCTCTCCTTGATCAGTTTCCAATCATTGTTTCTTGTCCTGCTTTGGTGAACAACCTGGCCCCCTCTGCCTTGTGGCAGCCCCTCAGATACTAGAACACTGCTTCATATCTCCCCTATTTCTTCTTTTCTTTAGACTAGCCAAACCCAAGTCCAGTAGCCGTTCTTCATAGGTTTTAATCTCCAGGCCTCGGATCATCTTAGTTGCTCTTCTCTGATTTTTTTTCCAAACTCTCAACATCTTTTTTGTGACATGGTGACCAAAATTGGCTGCAGTATTCCAGTATTCTGGTCTTACTAGGGTTTTAGAAATTTTATCTCTGAAAGAGTGTGGCATCTCAGCAAAATAAAATAGATTGGATGGATTGATAAAGTTGGCTTTGATTTTGAACAATGAATTGTCTCTACAGTAGTTTTGGATATTCTGTTCAAATCAAATCTTTTATTGCTAGGGTCCAAGACCACTCTACATCCAAAAATGAAACAAAACTAAAACTCCAGCGGGGGACAACTGGTAAAGAGTGTTAGAAAGATAAGCACTAAAAATGAACAATATTAAATTATACAAAACTGAAAAGTAGAAAACCGTTGGATGCTCTGTTTCTTTTTCCTTCCACCTTCTATCTCAATTCATTCCACCAGCCTTAAAAGCTGGGGGGGGGGGAGTATCTGCCTAGCCATCTTGTGCAGAATATTTCCCAAAGCAATTGTTTTCTATATTTCAATAGATTGTAATGAGAAAGCAAGCAAGGTGAGACAGAGAGCTGCTTGAGCAATTACTGATATTCGATCATAGTCCATTTGATCAGATGCTATTGAGGTCTCCCCCCCCCACCGGTATTCTTGTCCAAATAATACGTTTGGAATTAAGGATGAGTTGCAATTACTTCTGTCAGTAACAAGAGCTTCTGAAGAAAAAAAGAAGTGATAGATTTCAAATTTTATCAGAGCTGACAGAGAACATTATTGGAGTTGCATTAGAACTGGCACACTGTCAAACTCAAAAGCTTCTCCAATCACATCTTTCCCTTCAACCTCCTGGAAAAGTGGAAATCCAGGTTTGTAGAAAGCCAAGCTCTTGAGAGGAATCATACTGTCTATGCTCACTATCGACCTAACAAAGAGAGCTTAATTATTAGCCGAGATTATTTATTAAAAAATGCAGTGAGATCACCAAATCTCATAGGATTTGGTTAGAGTAGAGTTGTAACTTCCCTGATTTAGCCTATTACATGAATATATTCAACCAAGATGCTTCTGAGTTGAAAGGATTAGCCAGTGACATCACTGTTGCCTTGGAGATGCTTAGTTGGGGGTGCCTTTCATGTCCATATTAATGTGCCCACTGATGTGGAACCTATTTATCTACTCACATTTGCATGCTTCCAAACTGCTAGGTCATCAGGAGCTGGAGCAAATGACAGGGGCTCAGCCTGTCATACAGCAGTTCTCAGGTCTCAAACGAGATGTGGTCTTGATGGCCTTCCAAGAACAGCTTCATTTTGAAGTCTGATTTTTCTTTAATCCCTATCTTGACACCAAGATCCCATTCATGTATTTGTTAACTTTACGATTTTGGAAATCGGAAGGTATAATTTGGACAGTTGCTTGTGTTAAAGTGCATCTACTATTTGTAATATCCTTCTGAGGGCTTCATAATCCCATGTTGATTTTCCTACATTAGATAATTTGTCATTTTCCATGAAGTTGGCCATTGCGCTCTTCAATCCTCCTTCCAAATTATTTGTAAACAATTTAAATATCACAGGTGACTCTGCTTCGATTAGCTGTCCCCATGATCTCCAAAGGGAGGATGTTTCAAAGAGCAGGGGCCACTGCAGAGCAGCATCCCCAAGCTGTGAGCCACGGTCCATTACTGGGACGTGGCCTACTGGCCACTGGGCCGCAGAACAGGCTGGCCTGTGCAGGCACCTGTGTGCGTGCACTCACCCCCACTTGCGCTAGCACCACTACCACTATGCAAAAGGGGTGCCACACGCTGAAAACAGGGCACCATGCAGCAAAAACGGGGCACTGCGTAGCGAAAATCGGGCACTGCTAGCGAGTGCTAGCAGCCCTGTTTGTGTGTGCGTGCACATGTATAAAATGCTTCCCCCTCCCTTTTCCTCTGGTCCACCAACCGAGAAAGTTGGAGACCTCTGCTGTAGAGAAAGCTCACCTTCTAGTCCCCACAAGCTGACATTCTTTGGCTGACAGGATCTGCAGCATGCCCATTGCGCTCGGCCTAATTGGAGGGGTACAGACTCTTGAAAAAAGGCTATTTATTTATTTATTTATTTATTTATTTATTTATTTATTTATTTATTTATTTATTTATTAAATTTGTATGCCGCCCCTCTCCTGAGACTCGGGGTGGCTCACAACAACAATATGGGTACACATAAAAATTTAATAACAAAAACAACATACAAACCAAGGATCCATACATACAACATTCAAACACACAATCAAGGATGGAAGCACATTCCTTGACCCGGGGGTAGAACATAGTTCATACCCCCCCAAGCCTGCCGGCACAAATAGGTCTTTAAAAGCTTCCGGAAAGCTAGGAGGGAGGAGGCAGTACGAACCTCCGAGGGGAGCTGGTTCCAGAGGGCTGGGGCAGCAACGGAGAAGGCCCTTGTCCTAGGACCCATCAGGTGACACTGTCTGATGGACAGGACCCGTAGGAGGCCAGCCCTATGTGCCCTGACCGGTCGCTGGGATATATGAGGCTGAAGACGGTCCCGCAAGTAATCTGGTCCATTGCCATAAAGGGTCCATTGCAATCCCTCAGACATCCCAGTCCAAACCATATAGGGCTTTATAGGTATGGAGCAGCACCTTGAATTTGCACCCAGGAACACACTGGTTTATATGCTACAATTGTGGGCATTCGCAGGAGGGGAGGAGCAGGAGGAAATGACATGGCATGCATCATCATATCATTGTGCAAAGTACTATTTATGCCACTTGCATATTTAATAATAATAATAATAATAATAATAATAATAATAATAATAATAATAATAATAATAAAGTTGGAAGGGACCTTGGAGGTCATCTAGTCCAACCCCCCTGCTCAGGCAGGAAACCCTACACCATTTCAGACAAATGGCTGTCCAGTCTCTTCTTAAAAACTTCCAGTGTTGGCGCATTCACCGCTTCTGGAGGCAGGTGGTTCCGCTGGTTAATTGTTCTCACTGTCAGGAAGTTTCTCCTTAGTTCTAGGTTGCTTCTCTCCTTGATGAGTTTCCATCCGTTGTTTCTTGTCCTGCCTTCAGGCGTTTTGGAGAATAGCTTGACTCCCTCTTCTTTGGGGCAGCCCCTGGGATATTGGAAGACTGCTATCCTGTCCCCCCTCGTCCTTCTCTTCATTAAACTAGACAGGCCGAATTCCAGCAGCCTCTCCTCATATGCTTTAGCCTCCAGTCCCCTAATCATCTTTGTTGTTCTTCTCTGTACTCTTTCTAGAGTCTCAACATTGTGCATTGTGGTTTTCTATGGTCAGAAAAAAAAATCAGAAAAAAGGGCAAAGGCTACACTGCCAGTCATTAGAAGGGAAACTGAAATCAGACCCTCCGTATAGGAAAATTGTGGGTGAGTTCACATCTGACACATTGCAGGCCATTTACGTTACTGCACGAAGAACATTGTAAAATAGAAGATACGCAGAAAACAGGCAACCCATAAGTTTAGAGGATTAGAGCTGCCCCCCCCCCTACGAGGAAAGATTGCTGCGTCCAAGGTTTTCTATTCGGAAACAAGGCAGGGAAAGGAGACAAGCTAGAGAGAGCTAAATCAAGCCAAGGCTGGAAAAAAAACAAAAAGGGTAGAAGAACTGTTCTCGCACAATAATAGAACTCAAGGTCATCCACTCATAAGAGGGCGTTCAAGATGACTAAGACCCCCAAGAAAATACTATAATTTTAAAATAATAACCTACTTGCCCAATGCCCTACATTAGAAGTAGTCTACCTGTAGCCCTACAGAGATCTTTGATTTCAACTCCCAAACCCTTGTCAGCATTTAGATGGAGCTGAACTCCACAGCATCCAGAGGACATCATAGTGTCTTGCTCTGTAGCACAGCAATTTGCAGCAGTTATCTAATTCCTTTTGCAGCTGCCAGAACTGATGGGTAGCTCATTATATTAATAGCTATTAATGTGGAGGAAGCGGGGGTGGGTGGGTGGGAGACTTCTCAGCTAATCCTCCAACAAGGTAATGGAGAATGCCTAGTAAAACAAGACAGAATATTAAATTTGGCTCTATAACGTTCTTCTAATGCCTTCCTACACACACCCCAAATGTTTATTTTATAATTCATAATCTTTCCACTTGCTTCGTGGATTTTTAAAGGCAAAGAGCCTAAATGATCCATGGAAATGAAATGTTTCCATGGCTCGCCAGGGAAAAACGATCTACACTTAGCTTTCCCAAACTGGTGCCCTCCATACGAGCTGGACTACAGTTCTCGCAGTTGTCAAGTCTTAGCCTTGATAGCTTAACCTTTCCCAGCTGACATGGGCAAGACTTAAGAACTCTGGGAAGCACAATTCCAAGACATTTGTAGGAAATCCCACTGGGAAAGCCTAGTTTTCTCAAATCAGAGATCACCAAGATGGCTGATGAGGGTTCGTGTACTTTAGTGCTCACCAAAGAAAGAAAATGAGTGTATCCGGCTATAGGAATGTAAGAGGCTTCTAGCACATATTCCAACAGGGGTGGATTTTTGTACTATGCAACCAGATTTTAGAGTAGCACAAATTTATTACATTTATTTTATTCATTAAAAGTACATGCCAAATGGATAAGGTTTGCCTACTGTTTTGCCTTTCCCTGTTTAAATTATCTGCAGGCCACTTCAGAAAGTCTGAAAAGAGGGTACAGTGGCAAAGGAAGCAGACATCAACGATGATAGTTCCAATTTCTCGACTAGAGCTTTTATCCAGGAAATGTATATTTCAGGGTTAAACAGATTCATGGATGCCAAGTGTATCGGTGGTTATAAAAACGGATGTCCATGTGCCGCCTCTATGTTGGTTGAGGCAGGCAGGATTCCCTTGAGTACCATTTGTTGGGGGTCAAGGGGAAGGGAGGGTTTTGCCTTCTCTTTCTGCTCAAGATCCCCATGTACAATTGGTGGGCCACTGTGTGACACAGAATGCTGGACTCGATGGGCTTTGGCCTGATTCAGCATGGCTCTTCTTATGTTCTTATGTTATGTTCAAACGCCTGCATCAGAAAAACAGCCATACCTTTCTTGGCATATCAACAGGTTCTTAAAACAGGTTCTAGAGCTCAGGAGCAGAGTATGAAGAAAAAGAAGTGCTCTGTGGACTAAAGATGGTATTTTCTCATTTTATCGCCACTTTTTTGTTTTGTCTTCTTTGGAAGATGGAAGTGGTCTAAGTGGAGAACTTGGTCATAGAGAAAGGGGAATATTTGCAGCAGCGTTAAAGTGTCCTTTACAAGTACAGAGTTGTCGTGGGAAATAGAAAATTCCTTTCAACCTGTCTTCCAAAGAGATACTGTATGATTTGCTGTTCTCGGAGCTTGTAAGCCCAACATTTGAAAAAAAAAATGAGAGAGAAAGAATATTTTTTGATGAAATAGAGCTGACCAGCTACCAATCAATTAATTCATCAAACTTCTTTTTAAAAGGCATCTCTGGGAAGAGCAGTAAGAGAAGGTGAAAGTGTGATTCCTAAAAAAACAACAATCCATGTTTGAGATGTTCATCTGGACCATGAAGGCCCCAACTGAGATCTCCATTTAACCACAGAGGACCTTCATCGGCTTTGATCCAATCTTTTCTGTCAATCCAACCTTCCTCACAGTAGAAATAGAATAAGTGGAAATCTCTCTTATGCTGCCTTAAATACTTTAAAAGAGACTGGATGTTTATGAATCTCTAGATTTTTACAACTACGCTTAGAGGTATGATCTTCTAGACATGTTATTTTAAGCCAGGTGTTGGACCCTCTCTGGCTGGGGGTGCTGATGGTTGTTGTAGAAGGGAGACTGAATATGTTTAATCTTTAAAGGGTCCAACCTACTCATTCTTGTCATAAAGTCACATAAATAACAATAGAAATATGCTATTGCCACCAGAAGGATGACTGTTGCTTAGCAGTGGTACAAACAAAATGAAACACGTTACAATTATCCTGTGCTCACTCTGAAGAACCCCTGAGTTTGCTTGCCTTGCCTTGAGACACTTTGGCTGCATTAAGATAAACAGGTTAAATTGGCATTTTAAGCAAAACATCAAGAAAAACAAACTGAACAGTTGCATTCATTTCCATCCTAACTATTATTCATTGCAAACGAGGCTTAGTGACTGCAACTGGAGTGGCAGAATCATGGAAGATAGTGTTTAATCTTTTTCCAGCATGTTGTTCAAATGCTTAAAAATCACTGCATGTTTCTTTTCACCTGACTGTAGAAAAGATGGATGGGTCCCTTAACTTTACTCCATGCAAGTGGATGGGGTACAGCTTGTATTAGTCTTAGCTGATAAACATGAAAGAGACAGAGGAATAGAAACAGAGAAATTGCGCCTATTTACATAAATCTGCAGATTTCCGTTAGAAGTATTCTACTCCTTTTATTTTGCAAAAAATTCCCAAAGTGGTTTACAACATGAATTAAAAATATGTTCATATTAATTAGGATTATAATGAAACAAAAAAGAACAGAGAGTTAAAAGCTAGGAATTTGCAGTGGATTTGATCAGATCCTGAGTAAAACTGGCTAAAGTTCCCAATGGATTTGGGGAGAATCTATGATCAAACTAGATGGAATTTGCCCAGGACTTGGCATCCAAGTAGAATTTTTTTTAAAAGACAGTTTACAAAACTTGTTCCTTTGCTTTCAATTTTCTGCATGTGAAACATGCCAGAATGGGGAGGTATGCAAAAAGTGAGGAACAGAGTGACGGGTAAGTTTTTATTCTGTTAAAATAATAACAGAATAACAGAGTTGAAAGGGACCTTGGTGGTCTTCTAGTCCAACCTCCTACTCAAGCAGGAGATCCTACACCATTTTAGACAAATGGTTGTCCATTCTCTTCTTAAAAACCTCCAGTAATGGAGCACCCACAATTTCTGAAGGCAAGTTGTTCCACTGATTAATTATTCTCATTCTCAGGAAATTTCTCCTTAGTTTTAGGTTGCTTTTCTCCTTAATTAGTTTCCATCCATTGTTTCTTGTCCTGTCTTCAGGTACTTTGGAAAATAGCTTGACTCCCTCTTCTTTGTGGCAGCCCCTGAGATATTGGAGCACTGCTATCATGTCCCCCCTCATCCTTTTCTTCATTAGACAAGACATACCCAATTCCAGCAACCATTCCTTATATATTTTAGCCTCCAGTCCCCTAATCATCTTTGTTGCTCTTCTCTGTACTCTTTCTAGAGTCTCAACATTTTTTTTTATATCATGGTGACCAAAACTGGAGGCAGTATTCCAAATGTGGCCTTACCAAAAATAAGAAAATCTAATATATAGATTTATGTATGTCTAGTTGTTATCCATGTTTGGTTATTATCCATTAAGTTGTTGCTTGGGTTCCTGTTTCACAGACTGTTGTGATGTCTGACAAATCTTGATTATTGTGCATCCCCATCCAAAAACAATTGGGCTGATTTTTGCAACATCACTCAAAACAAGATCCTGCTTTATGAATGACTATGAATGCATTATATGGTTTAAGAAATGTAGCATTAGCCAAACAAGTAGCTTTGAAAATATTATTTTCATTTCAGAGGTGAAAAAGCATGGAAACATGTTTCATTTCTAAGACGACAGGCTACAATCGATCAACAATCAATGTGCAGAACACTTTTAAAGCATCAGAATACAGATGTAGCTCCTGCTCTAACTTTAATTGAAGCAATAAAGAAAAGAAGAAACTAATACTATGCCAAAATTAAACACCCATGATTTATTTCAATCATGATTTGTTAATATAATTTTTGGTTCGTTTTTAAATGTTGCCAACATATTGATTTTCTCATTCTGCCCAGGATTTTGGAATTGTGCGATGGATGTGGACCAGGTTTACCTCTCCTTTTCTCTTCTCCCAGCCATCTAAAGCAGTGCTTCTCATACATGACAACTTTAAGGTGTGTGGACTTCAACTCTTGGAAGTCATGGCTGACCAGTGAATTCTGGGAGTTGAAGTCCACATGAAAATTGAAAGTACATCTTAAACGTTTTTAAGGCTGAGAAACACTGGTCTAAATGATCACAGCCCAGGTGATCCTCCTTTAACAGAAGTTCTTCCCTTTCCATTTTCTCTTGAGGGAGTAGAAACTGCCATTGTTTACCTGCTACGTGGTGGCCTCCATTCATATTCTTTTGGGGAAAGAAGGGAAACAAAAGCCAAGTAGATCTAATTCTGTCAGCTGTCTTGTTGGTTGGAAGAACTGCATGAGGATAAAGACGATGGAGTCAGTTGCAACTTGGATGAGGTGGCCAGAGGGAGCATGTTAAGTTCCCCATGGCTATCGTTGGGGCTGCTGCTTCCCAGCGCCCTTTCTGGTTTTTGGTTATTCTCATTTTTCTAGGCCTCTTTTGTCATCAGCAGCAACCTTTGCTATTTGTCGATAAAGCCATATTGCTATTATGAACCTCACAAACACAAAGATGAGGATTTAGCAGCAGTAAAGAAAAGGGGCATCATGGTCACTCAAAGCAAATAAGAGAAAAATGGTAACTTGAAATAAATAAAGGCCAGTTAAACCAAAATATTCTGAAGTGCATAAAGATGAGCTTATGGGAGGGTAGACTTGTTTGGTTTTCATGAATATTCTAATTTAGAGCTGGATGATGAAATTAATCCGCAAAAAGTGGCCACCATATAGGCTGATCTCAAAAAAGCTAAGCAGAGTCAGACTTATTCTTGGATTTATCCAGCATCTTAGGTAACTGAAATGAGTGGATCTGGGCTGGAGCAAAAGACCTCTATGGTGCCTTCCAACTCAACGAGTAGTCAAGAACACAGTGCCAAAGAGTCTGATCAGCCCTTAGGAACACATTGGAGGACTTGTGACTTTTTTTTAAATGAAATCCATCTCAGATTTCCCCCTTTCATTTCCTCTCTGTTTCATTTATTTGCATGTTTAGAGGGGGGAAAGCCTGGTTGTAGATGGGCCACTGAGTCAACACTGCAGATTTCATATCGCTGTGACATTTGCAGAATATCTTGCTTGTAAATAATTATGACCATGGACAGATTATTTCAGCAGCTCCAAGCAGCAGCCATGGAGTGGACCTCACAAAATTACAATGTAATTGAAAAACCTTTCGTTTTGTCTACCTGTTGCTCAGGAAATGCTCATTACTGAATGACAAACTGAAATGCAGCAAGATCAATTCTACATCTTTTGAATTACAGACAAGAGAAGACTTCTCCCTTTCACACGTTCCTTCTGAGCATTACTGTCCCATTTTTCTTTTCTTTTGCTTCCATTCCATAACAAATTGTTCTATTTAATATTTGAGCAAAAATGCTTTTTCCCCTCTCCAGCACATTATTTACTATCCTCCATCCCTTGCTGAGAGCTCTAATTTCTTTCCATTAATTCCAAGCAGACAGTCTAGATAAGTCCAACTTCCTACTCAGCCTAGGAATACTGATGTTCCTTTGAAGAAGAATCTTGGGGTGATGGTTTGCCTCTGCTTGAATACAGTTGAGCATCTGATTTCTGTTAAAGTGCCTGTGTTAAATTTCATGTTAATTTTAACCCATTTATCTATCTATATGTGCCCACATTTCATCAACTCCCCGCATGCTGCATTGGTTGCCTATTGGTCTCCGAGCCCAATTCAAGGTGTTGGTTATTACCTATAAAGCCCTTCATGGCATGGGACCAGGATACTTATGGGACCGCCTTCTGCCACATACTTCTCTACGACCGGTGAGAGCGCACAGGGTCGGCCTCCTCCGGGTCCCGTCAGCGAAACAATGTCATCTGGCGGGCCCTAGGGGGAGGGCCTTCTCTGTTGTGGCGCCCACCCTCTGGAACCAACTGCCCTCTGAAGTCCGCGTTTCCCTCACTCTCCCGGCCTTCCGGAAGAATCTAAAAACTTATCTCTGCCGGCAGGCCTGGGGATGATTGTTGATTGTGGTGTGACTGATGAGTATGTATGGGGTTTTATTTTTAATGTTTTTTTGTTCGGATTTAGTTGAAATTGTTTTATATATATGTTGTGAGCCGCTCCGAGTCTTTGGAGAGGAGCGGCATACAAATCTGAATAAAATAAAATAAATAAATAAAATAACCTATCCATATTGTCTTGAACTATATTTCTGGTATAGCAATAGCACTTAACAATAGCAATAGCACTTATATACCACTCCACAGTCCCCTTCAGCTTCCTCTGAGCAGTTTACAGAGTCAGCATATTGCCCTCAACAGTCTGGGTCCTCATGAGCCAGCTGTGTGCTGCAGCTGCCAAAGACGCCAACACAGTGCTAGGCTGCATTAACAGAGGGATAGAATCAAGATCACGTGAAGTGTTAATACCACTTTACAATGCCTTGGTAAGGCCACACTTGGAATACGGCATCCAGTTTTGGTCAGCACAATGTAAAAAAGATGTTGAGATTCTAGAAAGAGTACAGAGAAGAGCAACAAAGATGATTAGGGGACTGGAGGTGAAAGCATATAAAGAAAGGCTGCTGGAACTGGGTATGTCTAGTTTAATGAAGAGAAGGACGAGGGGTGACATGATAACAGCGTTTCAATATCTCAGGGGCTGCCCCAAAGAAGAGGGAGTCAAGCTATTTTCCAAAGCACCTGAAGGCAGGACACGAAGCAACAGATGGAAACTAATCAGGGAGTGAAGCAACCTAGAACTAAGGAGAAATTTCCAGACAGTTAGAACAATTAATCAGTGGAACAACCTGCCTCCAGAAGCTGACAGTGCTCTAACACTGGAAGTTTTTAAGAAAAGACTGGACAGCCATTTATCTGAAATAGTATAGGGTTTCCTGCCTGAGCAGGGGGTTGGAATAGATAACCTCCAAGATCCCTTCCAACTTTGTTGTTGTTGTTGTTGTTGTTGTTGTTGTTATTATTATTATTATTATTTTACTGACTCCGGAAGGATGGGTCAACCTTGAGCCAGTTAGGATCGAACTCCTGTTGTGTGGGCAGAGTTAGCCTGCAATACTGCATTCTAACCACCGCACCACCAGGGTTCATGGTATAATCATTATCTGTCAGGCCCAGGGAACCAAGAACAACACACAACATGAGGAGTTACTTCAGAATAGTCTCTTTACTGCTTATTCACCTTATTCACCTATAGACAGAAATCTTACCAAACTACAGCACTTATCTGCCAAAATATACCTGTGGACTGCAGGGCAGGGTTCATCCAAACCCTCTTCCTGTTTACCAAAGATTCCAAGCAGGGGGTTGGACTAGATGACCTCCAAGGTCCCTTCCAACTTTACTATTATTATTATTATGTTGTTGTCTCTTTGCTCTCTGTGAAAGAGTCCCTCCCTCCAGCAATTCTGGGATGCATTCCATCACATCAGGGGTCTTCAAACTTGGCCCTTTTATGATTTGTGGGCTTTAACGCCCAGAATTCCTCAGCCAGCATGAAGACCCATGCATCTTATCATCTCACAGTATCGTGTCATCTGAAAAATCTGATAAATATTCCATCCATCTCCTCATTCGGTTGATTCATGGATACTCTTACTGAAGACTGGCAGTCAACTGAGTATATCAGCTAGAGATTTCACGAAGTTGAATGTTATTTGAGATTGATGAAGCTCCCCACTTAGTTTTATTGAATTGTGATCTGAAGTAAACCGCCTTAGGAATCATGAAATTAAAAATCAAACATGCTACTATTAATTAAATTCCTAATATGCCCAAACTATGAAAATGCCTCTGAGCTATCTCATATACTTCATGAAATAAATATAACCCCTTTTCTTCTTCCATCCTTACGAATTTCTTAAAAAAAACATTTCTCCTCTCTTTAACTCCTCTTTTAATTTCATTTATATTTTGCATGAATTGACAAAAATCAGAAAGAAGCCTAGTTTAGTATTAACATCGCCTACTCAAGGAATAATATATTTCACTGGATTTACCCCTCATACATTAAATTTATATTAGCATTTGTTCCGGGTTCCTCAGATGTGTATACATGGAAGCCTATCCAGAGCTAAGTCTATTTATTATTAGAAACATTCTGGACTATCTTTAAGAACAGCTTACCCATGGAAAATGAATAGGACCGGTGCTTTTTTTGTAAAAAAAAAAAAAAAAGTGCAGGAACTCACACACGTCATACAGCCCGCCTTGTCTACCCTACAAGGTTCCATCCAAAAAACGTGCCGGAACTCCGTTCTGGGCATTCTATGACAAAAAAAGCCCTGTATAGGACATAAAAAAATCAACATTAAAACCAACATAGCACTAAAACTGAAACATCTGTAGAAAATAGCAAAATCAACCTATTGATTCTATTTTGTTCCAGGAGCAGACCACCCTTGATAAATGGGAAAACATGATCAATAAATTATTTGTCAACGCTGCTAACATCGGATATTCTTGCTTTGACAAAATATGGAGATGCATCCATTTTCCTTTACTTTAAGTTTTACTGTTAGAGTTAGAATTAGATGATACTGGGGGGAGGAGGAGGAATGTGCATGGGAGATTAGTTAGACAAAACATTACTGTATAATGGTGAGAACCAAGGCTGTTTGTAATAAGAAATGATAAGACATGGTGGATGAAGAACTGGGTGGAAAGCTTGCATTTCAAGCTAATTGGAGAACGTGATTTATGATGCTAGTAAGCGGGAGGGAATTGTGCTTTGATACTATGTGCTCAGGGGAGGGGAACCCTGATTTTGGCTTGGACTATGTACCTGCCGATGTGTTGCTACTCGAATAAAGATTCTTCAAGGTAAACAATGCCTCAAAGTTCTTTGAAGAGTTTCGTATGTCGGAACCCTAACATTTTTCCTTTGAGAATTCCTAAAAGTTGACCTGGACCTTGGACCTTGGATTCCAAGGCATTGCTAGAGAGTTGGAATTTAAAAGAAAAATAATAATGAGTCTTATCTAGGTAGGCTATGCAATAACCATTGTCCCAAGATCTCTGAATATCTCACTAGGTTTTTAGAACCCAGGTCACTTGGATCTAAAACCATACCTGGTCTCTAACCTGATCTGCAGTGGTAAAGCTCTCAAGCTCTGATGTATTATTTTATTTGTTTTCATCTTCATCTCTCCTCGTTATATCCAGTGATGAGTGCCTCTCCCCTGTGTGAATTGGATGCATTCATAATATGCTCCCCTTCTACGTCTCATTTCCAGTTTAGGGACTTAGCATTCATCCGCCTTGCCTATCAGTTGATTTTCATGTGAAAGCTGTTCTCTCTCTCTGCCCTTGATTCATGCCCAACAGGAAAAAAAAATCTCAGTAAACCAAATGGCTACCCTGTTGCTTGAGAAACTAAAATTTACCGAAGGCTCAGATGCTCCTAATCCCTCCAAGCAGGGGAATGGGAGGGAAATGATTGCCTCAATTAATTATAAATGTTTTAATTTAAATGTCTAATGTAGACGATAGTCAGATATAAAACCCCAAATGGCCAGAGTATTTTATGAGTCCTGAAGGATCAGTAACTGCTTATTCTCCACGTGCCTGCGATGACACAGAGTTTCTGCTCATCTGAAATCCCGAGTAGAAGCTGAGGAAATGTTTGAAAGGGACAAGAAGCAGGGTGTGTGTGTGTGTGTGTGTGTGTGTGTGTGTGTGTGTGTGTGTGTGTGTGTGTGTGTGTGTGAAGCTGCCTTTCTTTTGCATAAGCAAGCTAGGATACATGCCAAGCAGTTCATTTTTTGGCTGAGAATTCTTTACATTTGCAGACAGCCTTTGGAGTAAAAAAAAAAAAACAGAAGAGATGCACACAATGAGCCATAATTTTCAAAGTGCACCCTGGGAGTTTTCCTGAAGTATATTGAAGACTTCTCCGTGAGACACCTCCCCCCCCCAGAAATGAGGACTGCCCCCCATGCAGTCATCAGTTATCCACCATTATCCCAGCTTGCTCACAATTGGCCACAAGGAGTAGCCATGGGAGATGCATGGTTTCTGAGATAGAAGCCATAGGTGTCATCCATATTTTATGCACTGTGGATAGAATAAATGAAAAAAAAAAAAGATCTGAGCCTCTATCCCTTTCATTCCCAGCCTCCAAGGTGGTGCCTGTGTTCACCGTACACATTTATTTTTGATTCTCCTTTAGGAGACTGATCCCTCCTCTGTCCATCAGAGGCCGGGAAGACTGCCCTGCCATTCACATTGACAAGCTAGATAGGTTGTCTCCTCTTCCAGGCTTGTGGAGACCCAGCAGACCGATCACTTTCAGCTCCAGTAGACCAGCCTGCAGCCACTTGCACTATTCCAGTGACCTTGAGGGCACAAGTGGCCTCAATGACTCTCAGAGAGAGTACTAACGGCCAGATGAGTGCAAGGAATATAAATCCTTCCATCCTCCACCATTCAGTCAGAACTGAAGAAGCTTATTGGATGAGAAGTGAAACGTTCTTCGAGGATAAGCAAAGAAGGTCCAGTTGTCTCTTGAAAAAACCATGACCTGGATGACTAAGAATCTCTGTAGACCTATAGCTTGAGAAAATATCCTAGATCTGAAATGGGAGGTTATTGGAGAAAAGGTTTACTGCAATACATCTCTCTGGTGTGATTTATGAAGAAGGGGTGGCTCAGTTAGAAAGAAAATGTTATAATTGGTTTTTACTGAAGAAGCTGTTAAAAGCTTCCAGAGATGATGATGATGATGATGATAATAATAATAATAATAATAATAATAATAATAATAATAATAATAATAATAATAATAGTAGTAGTAGTAGTAGTAGTAGTAGTAGTAGTAGTAGTAGTAGTAGTAAAGTTGGAAGGGACCTTTCCTGCTCAGGCAGGAAACCCTACACCATTTCAGACAAATGGCTGTCCAGTCTCTTCTTAAAAACTTCCAGTGTTGGAGCATTCACCACTTCTGGGGGCAGATTGTTCCACTGGTTAATTGTTTCAGAAAGTTTCTCCTTATTTCTAGGTTGCTTCTCTCCTTGATGAGTTTCCGTCCATTGCTTCTTGTCCTGCCTTCAGGTGCTTTGGAGAATAGCTTGACTCCCTCTTCTTTGGGGCAGCACCTGAGATACTGGAAGACTGCTATCCTGTCCCCCCTCGTCCTTCTCTTCATTAAACTGGACATACACAATTCCAGCAACCGTTCCTTATACGTACAAAGAATATTTGGGGAGGGGGGGGGAAGAGACAAGAAATTCAGTCACAAAGGGACTATATTCCCTCTAAATGTTGTGGAATTCTGTAAATATGCCTATCAGAGAAAATTGCATGCAAAAGTAATTACAAATTTCCATGCTACTGGCATTCTTTTTTAACTGCAGGCAGATGTATAAAGTGGACAGAAGGGCATTTGTATAAGAATCAACTCTTATTTATTGTGATTCTCTTATTTTCTTTTTTTAATGAACTTTGTTTTCATGCTTGTTTTATCCGGGGGTTTAATTTTCCCGATATTTTATTTATTTGAATGACTCTCCTGTAGCCAAGGATATACTGCCCATGGAATATAATTCAGCATCCTTTGGTCTAGATTGAATTTCTTCAACCCTTCCAGACTGCGGTTACAGAGAAATTCGTTTAAAATCAGACTATACATGTTTTATTTTTCAATATAACTTTATTAAATGTATCAGAGTATAAGATGCAAAACAGGGAGGGAAATGGGAAGGCAGAAAAGGGGAAGAGAAAAGTTTAGGATAAGGGGGAAAGAAAGAAAAGCATTAACTTCTGATACTTTTCAGCAGGGCAAAATAAAAATAAGAGCATTGCAGCCTCAAGTGTTTACTTTTGCAAACTTAATATTATTTATTATTATTTATATGTCAAAGAAGTAGTGCAAGATGGGATGATGCGGCCCATAGAATTGTCAAGAGTTGGATATGACTGAATGGATAACGTTGAGACTCTAGAAAGAGTACAGAGAAGAGCAACAAAGCTTGTATTATTCATTTTAGAGCAATTGTCTCCAATTCTCCAGCAAATTTCTGCTTTTCGGCATTTCCTGTGGTGCTGCTCTTAGGATGGAAAGTACGTGGCAGCAGAACCACATTGAGGATGTTCCTGGACTTCTCCTTCCTGTCTCTCCAAACAATTCTGAGAGTCAGGATGACAGAGCAGAAAATGCCCATCTGCAAAGGCAGCTCACCTTTCCACTTCCAGTCTGTCCTTCTCTACAATGATCTCTCTCGTAAGAGTACAGAGAAGAGCAACAAAGATGATTAGGGGACTGGAGGCTAAAACATATAAGGAACGGTTGCTGGAATTGGGTATGTCTAGTTTAACGAAGAGAAGGACGAGGGGGGACATGATAGCAGTGTTCCAATATCTCAGGGGCTGCCCCAAAGAAGAGGGAGTCAAGCTATTTTCCAAAGTGTCTGAAGGCAGGACAAGAAGCAACAGATGGAAACTAATCAAGGAGAGAAGCAACCTAGAACTAAGGAGAAACTTCCTGACAGTGAGAACAGTTAACCAGTGGAACAACCTGCCTCCAGAAACTGTGAATGCTCCAACACTGGAAGTTTTAAAGAAGAGATTGGACAGCCATTTGTCCAAAATGGTGTAGGGTTTCCTGCCTGAGCAGGGGGTTGGACTAGATGATCTCCAAGGTCTCTTCCAACTTTATTATTATTATTAAGTAGCAACGGTTGGAAACTCATCAAGGAGAGAAGCAACCTGGAACTAAGGAGAAACTTCCTTCCAACATTATTATTATTGTTGTTGTCGTCATCGTCATCATCAACATCACCTAATTAATACAGGGAGTCCTCAACTTATAACCCTCAGGGAGCCCAAAATTTCTGCTGTTCAGCAAGACAGTTAAGTGAATTGATGTATTCTTGTTGTGAGCCGCCCTGGGTCTTCGGAGAGGGGCGGCATATAAGTGCAGATAAACTTGAAACTTGAAACTTGAATTTCGCCCCATTTTACGATCTCTCTTGTTAAGCAAATCATTGCAGTTGTTAAGCTAGTAAGCTGATTGTTAAGTGAATCTGGCTTTGCTTGTCAGAAGTTCATAAAAGGGGATTCCATGACCCTGGAACCCAGCAACAGTCGTAAGTATGAATCAGTTGCCAAGCATCTGAATTTTAATCATTTGGCCATGGGGAAGATGCAACCGTCATAAATGTGAAAAATGGTCATCAGTCACTTTTTTCAACATTGTTGGAACTTCAAATGAACTGTTGTGAGACAAGGACTACCTGTTCTATAAGCAAATCCACCACTAATCATAATATATTATTTTGTCTCTGGACGTTTTAAACAGAAAAATCAGACAAGATACAGAAATTAAAGGACTGGAGATAGAAGGCGAAAAATATAAATTACAAGCGTTTGCTGATGATTTAGAATTTATCTTAGGAGATGATTCCTAAACTACTGGGAAAGATAGAACAGTATGGAGAAATGGCAGGATCAAAAATAAATAATGAAAAAAACTAAAGTAATAGTTAAAAACCTTACCAATAAACAAACAAAAAAACAAATGTCAGAAAAAATAGAGTTACAGATGGTGAAAAAGGTCAATACATCTAAGATGTTCAACAATAAAAGAAGATAATTACATAAAATTATTGAATCAAATAAAACTGGACCTGGGAAGATGGAAAAATTTGCAACTGTCAATACTAGGAAGAATCATTACAGTGAAAATGAATGTACTGCTGAAAATTTTATTTTTATTCCAAACAATTCCGAAACAACTTGAGAATTGTTTTTCCGAGAATGTATTATTTTGTCTTGATAAGACGTGTATCCTGAACATTAGATCGTTTGATGAATTGTGATAAAGGGAATTGGGATTATTTAAAATTTGGAAATTATAAATATTAAACATTAAATTTAAATATTAATGGGAAACTAAAAATTGGGAAAAACTAACCACGATACTGATTGCCTAAAAAGACTGAATGTTAAAACAACTAGGATATGTATAAACTAAAAATTATTGATCAATGTAAAAAAGCTATTTTTATTTAACCGATATAATAAGAATTGTATGAATTTAAATATGAGACAGTAAATACTAAGGGGAAAAGAGAGGAAATATTTAATGTAATAGTTTGAGATCTGTACTAAAGATATTTGTATGTTATTGAATTATTGACCAACTCAGCCACCAGGTTGCTTTTCAAATATTTAAATGTGAAATCAGAAAATCAATAAAACTTTTTCATAATGTATTATTTTGTCTGTTTTTGTTTTTATTTTTGTGTTCTTCTTCTGAATGCTTTTTATTTGTAATGCTGGTCTGTGGCCACAATAAAAATTGATTGACTGTAAATAAAAATCCTCTTCATTAGTGATGTAATTCAGAAGCAACATTCCTGGCAGCCTTTTGAAAACTGCTCTTCTTTCCCAAAGCAGCTTTCAGATTCTCTCTTTTCCTTCTTCGTTTTTGTCTCCGTATAGAACTTGTCAATACCTAGCCAGCTGAAAGTTTTTTGTGATTAAAAATGCTCTCACTTTCTAATATTTCTGAATGTGATATTTGAGAGAGAGAGAGAGAGAGAGAGAGAGAGAGAGAGAGAGAGAGAGAGAGAGAGAGAGAGAGAGAGAGAGAGAGAGAATGTCTACCAATCAAAAGAAATAGGTTGCTTTATAAATCTATTGACATACTTGGATCCTTAAAGAAAGTCTATATAAAATTGTTCCGGCACAGGATTAGGTCACGTCAGAAAGAATAAACCTCTCTTGCTGCTAGCCAACATTTGTGCTAAGCATTTTATCCCAGGAAGAAATTTCAAGAGGATTAAGCCACTAAATCAATTTTTTTGCCACGGTCTTCAGTTTTGGATTTCCCAGGCCTGCTCATCTTTAGCAGACAGAAATCCTGACCGTAATGGGTTTTATTTGATACTTCTTCCGGGAATAAAATTAGAGGTTCTAATTAGCCAAGAGTTTTCCTCCCAACTCTGTAATCAGTATAGCCTCTGATTAATCCATCTCTTGTTGATGTAAGGGGGAGCAAAGAAAGACTAGAGATCTGTGAAAATGTCAGCTTCCTTTCTTATGGTATAAAAAGTTGCCCAAGCTGCAGATTTCATGAGTCAGACAGGAAAAAAAAAACATATGAAAATTTTATATTTACTCTATTACAATGCAGTTGGAAGGGAAACTCTAGTTTTTACCACCCTTTCGCAAAAGGCAAAGTGGAAATATTGGAATTATTTTGAGAAATAAAGATATATTATTAAAATAATAATAATAATAATAATAATAATAAAACCTTGGAGGTCATCTAGTCCAGCCCCCTGGTCAGGCAGGAAACCCTATACCATTTCGGACAAATGGCTGTCCAGTCTCTTCTTAAAAACTTCCAGTGTTGGACCATTCACTGCTTCTGGAGGCAGGTTGTTCCACTGGTTAATTGTTCTCACTGTCAGGAAGTTTCTCCTTAGTTCTAGGGTGCTTCTCTCCTTGATTAGTTTCCACCCGTTGCTTCTTGTCCTGCCTTCAGGCATTTTGGAGAATAGCTTGACTCCCTCTTCTTTGGGGCAGCCCCTGAGATATTGGTAGGCTGCTATCATGTCCCCCTACATCCTTCTCTTCGTTAACCTAGACATACCCAATTCCAGCAACTGTTCCTTATATGTTTTAGTCTCCAGTCTCCTGATCATCTTTGTTGCTCTTCTCTGCACTCTTTCCAGAATCTCAACATCTTTTTTACATCGTGGTGACCAAAACTGAATTCAACCCTTTTTGCCATTTTTTAAAAAAGTTTTGGGGTAAATTGGTACCTTAATCCATACTGAAAGCTTAAAGTATTTCATATGTCTGAAGACCCCTCCTCCCTCCAGCTAAGCAGCAGTCCTGACCACAGTCAATTTTAAATCTCGACAAGACATGAAAAGTCTTCCAGGCTCCCACTGTGTGTTCTCCACTTTAAAGCAAGTGATTAGTAAAATCCCCCCAAATTTAGTTTAGGAGGAAATAACATCACAAATACCATCACTCAAGGTGGATCCAATGCTTTGTGTTGTTGTTTTTAACCTACACTGAGCTGCTGTGATCCACACTTCTGCTTTAGCTCAGTGACAGAGAATAGGATTTGCATATATAAAAAAATTCCCAAGTATAATTCTGGGTGAGATCAAGTGAAATGTCTAATTGCATCCTACCTTACTCAACCCAGGTCTACTTTATCCATCTACAAAATTCCTCCTGGGTGAGACAGCTTGAGTGGATAAGGTCTCTGTGGTAACTAGGAGAACCTGTACACCCAAAACAACTATCTGCCAAGTAACATTCATAAAATCTCACAAGAGCAGCAGCACATTATATAGGGTTCCCTCTTTTGGATCCACGCATTCTGAACATAATGCTCCTTTGGAACAGACAAGATGATACTTGCCAAACACATGGGGGGAGTGAAGCGAACAATGTCAGGTTGAAGGCTGGGATTGATGGGGCAGGTGTTCACACTAAAGTTAATAATATTTAACACTTTGACCAGCTTTACAGTGAATAATGACTGTGTCAGATAATGTTATCAATAGGATGGGTTTAAATCCATCCATGGTCATTCGCTCCGACAGCTTTGTAGAGTTTTATGAGCCTGAAAAAAATAGGGCAGCCTTGTGCCAAAATTTGCCAAGCTTGAAACTCGAAAGAACGTTGATCTTTACTTTACTTTACTTTTACTTTACTTTATTTTGACTTATATGCCGCCCTTCTCCTCAGACTCAGGGCGGCTCACAGCAAATAATACAAGTACAAAATATAAATTAGTTAAAATAATAATATACAATATAAAAAACAATAAAACTATACCCACTCATACAACATACAGTCCCAATCAAAGGCCCAGGGGCAGAGCGCAGCTCACAAGCCCCAAGCCTGTCTGCATAGATGTGTTTTTAAGAGTTTTCGGAAAGCTAGGAGGGAAGGAGCAGTATGAACCTCTGAGGGAAGTTGATTCCAGAGGGCTGGGGCAGCAACAGAGAAGGCCCTAACCCTAGGTTCCGCCAAACAGCATTGTCCAACAGACGGGACCCGTAAGAGGCCAACCCTACGTGCCCTAACCGGTCGCTGGGATGCATGAGGCAGAAATAAGTTGTTGGAAATAAGTAACAGATCTAGTTTTAAATCAGAGATGCTCTAGTGCAGGGGTCCCCAACCCCCGATCCGTGGACCGGTACCGGGCCACAGCATGCCAGCAACTGGTTTGTACAAACGAGCAACGCCCCATCCATGGGATGGAGACAGCACACAAAACCGCACACTCTCTGGTCCGCGGAAAAACTTTTCTCCATGGAACCGGTCCCTGGTGCCCAAAAGGCTGGGGACCCCTGCTCTAGTGTACAAGAATGGAAAATAAAAAACTGAGCATTACAATGTTCTAGGTCTCCATCTTCCTCCTAACCTTCCCAAAATTAATTGCTATCTCTCGGTTGCTACTACTAGAAGTGGCCTTTCGTGTGTCAGTAGCAAGGAAAGAATGGTTTTGTTCCTTTATCACTGTAAGAATCCGTTTTTAAAACTGTGTGATATACAATATCTGTCAGGTAAGCCTATTAAGTGTTATCTATTAATATTAATATTACTATCTTAATATTAATAGAGCTGTGGTGGCACAGTGGTTAGAAAGCAATATTGCAGGCTAATTCTGCCCTTTGCCGAGAGTTCTATCCTGACCCCAGATTGTTGGGGGCAAATATATTGACATTGTAAACTATTGCAGGAGTGCTGTAAAGCACTATGGGGCAGTATATAAGTCTAAGTGCTATTGCTATTACTATCTATATTATTATTGTTGTTAAGGTTCATTGCCCAGTCAGCCAGATTTTCAGACCAGACTTGGCATTTTTATCTACCTATCAAGTCCTTCCCAAGTACCTGGGATATTGATGTTTGATGGTGTTGGAGGTATTAGCACAAGATATAAGATGTTCCAAGTAACATTGCTCTTTGCAATTGACTGATGGTGAATTTGTCAATGCCAATGGTGTTCAAGTCGTATATTATTAATAGTACTATCTAAATTAATATATATTATGTCTATTCGATTGAATTATCAGCATTTTTCTTTACACTATCTTCCAAGAAATATAACAGCGCAAAGGAATAAAAACTGCCAATGGATATCCTTGTCCCAGGAATGTTCTCATCTTGATCCTGGTGTTCTTTGCAGGACACATAGTTGCTACCAAGCTTCGGCTGAAACTCACACATTGCAATTGTTCTGAAGGCATTGAAAACTTTCCCCTTTCACATCACACAGGTGTGCTCTGGTTCATCCGACTTGGCAGAAATCTACTCCCGATAAAATCAGCCAGGAGCAAATGGTGGCACACCCCTAATGCCAAAGTGGACACCATAATGGCCCTTTCAAGGGACAGCTTGCATTTTCCCCTCCATCAGCTTCTCCCGCAGATGAGATCTGCCAGCAATTTCAGACAAAAGTATCAAAGCGGTGGGTGGGGGGAGAGGGATGTAAAATGGTCTCTGCACGAATGCCAAGCTCTCTCATCTAATTGCAAACGGGAAGGTAGTGCATTCACGTGCCAGCCATCTGGTTGGGTTATTAGCAATTTGCTTCGCTTCTGTACCAAATTAAAGGGAGAAAAAAGTCAGGGGTTGAGTTGGGTCCGGCTCCCTGCCTAGACTACTAATAAGGGGTAAATATCAAGAAGTTTTTTGAGTTCTGAAAAATGAAGGATGTGTCTTTCTCTCCAGCTGCAGAATGCAACCCATTTGGTTCTCATTTATTTAATGGTGGGGGGGTCTAGATAGCTAGAACTAGCTAGAACAGAGCCTCACTGATGGTCCAGGAGCCCATAGCTACCCTAGAAATTACAACTGAAGCTGGACAAAGACCTCCTAGCCAATGGTCCTCATTTACCAATCAGAAGTTTGTGTCTGCTATGGTATGTGAGAATGACCTTGGGAAATGAAGGGAAGAGATGTTGTCTAGACAAAGATCGGTTTAAAAAGGGGAGGAACCCATAGCTGAATAATAACCAAAGAAAGAAAGTTAGGAAGGATCCAGCCTAACTGATCAGGTGGTGAGAGATGGTGGGAGATTTGTACTTTTGAACCTGTAACCTTACAATAAAGTAGAATTAGCTCATCTTGCCATGCTTCCTGTCTGATCTATCCAGGAGGCTGACGGTTTCCAACAAGCTAGCCTCCCGTACCCAGGTAGATGAGCTAGAATTGAGGATTGCTGGTCCTGCTTCTTCTGAAGGGTAGTCCAATGCTTCCCATCGCACCTCCTTCTTCCTTGCACTGTGGCTATTTGTTCTCTGCTACAATAGGAGCCTCAGACCTCCCCATCCATCTTAGTTTCAGCCATATAGCTTTTAAAACTTATCAACTCTTCTTCAGTAATATAGCATCCCTGGATGCTTGGGACCACAATTCCCAGAAATTCTTTTTTCTTGCCATTGGCAACACAAATGAAGTTGATCAGAACGGAGGTACAAAACAGGTGAAGAAAGAGCCCCAAGTAGCTGACATTTCATGCACTGTTGTGAAAGATGGATTTTAGAGGTCATCTCCTCTTGTTTCATAAATCCATATCCTGTCCAACTTCACCTCTTTGTAATGTCATCTGCCTTCCCAGCCTATCTTATAAGTACTTGCTTTCTCCATTCACCTTCATTTGAGAGGAAGTTCCTTCCAGGCCTGGTGGAAAATAAATTGCCATGGTAACAACATCCCCTTGGGGTAACATCCGGGTGATGTCCTCTGGTCTTACACGAAAAGATTGAAGACTTGGCAGGTTTACATCAGAGTAACATCTGAGGATTATCCTGGTGAGGAAGAACCAGTTGAGGGCGAGATGGTCTGTCAGAAGAAATTGAAATGAACTCCTGCATCTCTTAAATGCCACTTGCTCAGTATGAAAAAGTTCATTCTTTAGTTTTATTATGACACAGAGATGCATATTAGATTTGGTTTCCAAGCAACGGATACTCTCTTTGTATCCCTTATTTTCATTTTTTTTTATTTTGTAAATTTCACCAGCTTTCTTTGCACCTTACAACATTGGGTAATTATTATCCCAGATTCTGAAAAGAGTGCTTGTTTATCTTAGCTTTGCTCTCCATCAGTGACACTCCTGCTGATAATCTCACTGAACATGACTGATGTAGAACAAGATTAAGAAAAGGGGAAAAGAAGACATGTTGTGCTGATGACATCCTGTCAACCAGGAAATAAAACTCACTTGTACGATTTCAGAAGGGAAGAGCATTCCTAGGCAATTCCTATCTAAGAGAAGCCTCTAGGAAGTCTTGATGTGCTTATTTTGCAGGACTGTTTGAGAATAGAAAACACTCCTACCATTTTGCATTTGTAAACATAGTGAAAATGTTGCATTCAGACAGTGTATTTCAGTGACATCTTCATAGAAAGGAAGAGTGTATACTGTATACCATGATTGTCAATCAGCTTCATCCCGGAGGTACAGTATCAAGTTTGGATTTGGAAGTAACTAGCATATGTTGGCAAAATTTCTTCATGGGATCCAGACTTGAGGATTTCCAAAATGCCTTAGGTCAGGGGTAGGCAACCTCGGCTCTTTTATGACTCATGGACTTCAACTCTGGAGTAGGGGCATTTACTCTGGAGTAGGCAGTCTTGTATCAGTGAATTTTTACATGCATTCTCCCCTGGGGTATGTCTCTGTGTGTCTCTGAGAATCCACAAAAAAATGGAAGAAATGAGGGGTCACTGCCTTGTATTTCTTGTATTTCTGATTTTCATTAATGTAAGTTTTGTTGTTGTTAGTTGCGAAGTCATGTCTGATCCATCGTGACCCCATGGACAATGTTCCTCCAGGCCTTCCTGTCCTCTACCATCTTCTGGAGTCCATTTAAGCTCACGCCTACTGCTTCAGTGACTCCATCCAGCCACCTCATTCTCTGCCGTCCCCTTCTTCTATTGCCCTCCATCTTTCCCAGCATCAGGCTCTTCTCCAGGGAGTCCTTCCTTCTCATTAGGTGGCCAAAGCACTTCAGTTTCAACTTCAGGATCTGGCCTTCTAAAGAGCAGTCAGGATTGATCTCCTCTAGGACTGACCAGTTTGATCACCTTGCAATCCAGCACCATAGTTCCAAGGCCTCAATTCTTTGGCACTCAGCCTTTCTTATGGTCCAACTTTCACAGCCATATGTAGATGGATATGTGTGTGTGTATATATATATATATATATATATATATATATATATATATATATATATATATATATATATATATATATATATATATATATATATATATATATATAAAATTTGATATTACTTTTTACATGTTATAGTTATACTTTACAGTTTTAAAATATCTTCTTCTTATTACCATTTTAATATCTGTAAACCACCAAGATCCCATGAGGATTGAGAAAGCAAATAAATGCATTCATTGTAGTTTGTTATATGACGCATTGGGTGATGCTTCTATGTACTTGTAAACCCCTCCAAAAATAATTTCCATGAATTTACATACACAGTAACAACAACTTTGGTCCTTTCCTTTTGCTTTCACTTTCACTTTTGGAAGCTTTCTATATTTTAATACAGAAATATATTTTTTTGATTTTTTAAAACGTTTACAGCAAAACGTTTCTTGTAAATCTCATTTTTGTATTCTTTTCCTTTCTTCCCCCTTTTTCTTCATCCTTTATATTTTTCTTGTCTTTACCTAGGAAACTGCAAAGAGGTTGTTGGAGAAACTATATGGCAACAGTTATTAAAACCAAGTTTTCAAAACCAGGAAATGAAGAAAACATTAGAAAGAAGCTCAAACAGATTCTATCTGAACTATGTATCAGAAAGAAGGAAAGGAAAGCACAATTAAGCTTTCAAGTTTAGATTATTTATTGCTATTCAAAGCCTATAAAGTTGAGATGTCCAGCTTGTTTGTGCAGTGCATTTCTTGACCTGTTGACTTGACAATCAGCCCTTGAAGGACTGATACTCTGTCTGTGAAATTAATAAATGATAAATGACAACGAAGAAAACCAGACGACTTTCCTGCAAGAATTGTTCAGCATTATTGTCAAATCCCACATTTTTTGTCCCTCTTAAACGCTACAATCTAAGAACTAGGTTATGCATTGACAATTCTTCAAAGATCTCCCTGTCAAGTAAAGTATCATCTAATTAACTTTGACTTGGTTGCTCTAATTTCGGAATAATTCAGGAGTATTTACAGAGGTAACATTGCTAGCAGTTTCATGCTTGGTGGGCCTATGCAATTGGTTTCCAGAGCAATCTGGATCTCCTTTTCCCCCTGTAACAGTCTCTGTTTTAACTTCAAACTATCATTGGGCTAAAGTGGCAAGAATTAGACTATCAATCAATTGGCTAATTCATCTGCCAGAAATCATTTGGGACTTAGGTCTATGCACAGGGTCTGACTAATGACTTTAAGACTCAATTGGAGGGGGATTAAGAGGTCCATGAAAGAAACCAGAAGGGATTTAGGTTTTGAACCAACCTCTGATGAACACAACCATTTCTAACTGACAGTTGAGTTCTTTCTTTCTTTTTTCTGAGTTGCCAGTAATGCTAGCTGTTCATGAGATGAATGTACAAGCATGGATAGGGCAGACTCTAGACAAGGATCTCATAACAGTATAGCAAAGACTCTGTTTCCATTTTTCACACGCTTCATTTCTTTGACGGTGCAGACAGGGAGAAGAGCGGAGGAAAAATTTAAAGCCAGTTTGCAAATACCAAAGATCTACAAAAGTGTTTATGAAAGCTCTTTAGGCAAGCACAGCTTCTATGCACTGCTGAGTATAAACTGTTTTCAAAGTGGTGCCAACTATCAGTACATTTGTCGCATGTCCTGTAAAAGAGCACACATGCTCCTTTGATCTCCAAGGAAAATCAAGTCATCCAATGCTTGATGGGAATCATGAGACTGATTAGAAGGAATACAGATTAGGGCATGGTGTGCATATGATCAGATGGTAAAAATGACTAGATAACAGGCAATTCACTAAGGAAAGCTGGAGAAAATGGAATTGCACACTGATGAAGATAGTAAATATTGTGCAAACAGTAATAGGGTGCACAACAGCTTATATTCCCAGAGGTGATACATACATACATACATACATACATACATACATACATACATACATACATACATACATACATACTGTTGTGAGTGTCCCTAGACCAGCTTGGGAAGTGTCAGAGTATGAGGATGAGCAGCCAGGCTCCTCTGGGTGTTTTCCCCTCCCGGCAGCCGAGGAAGAGCAGCCAGGCCCCTCTGGGTATTTTCCCCTCCCGGCAGCTGAGCCAGACAGGGAGGAGATTTACAGGCAGTCTGGATCAGATTCACAAAGTGAGGGGTCAGATTTGGATCAAGAAGATAGATGGCTTGATCCGAGATTCCGAAGGTTTGATAAGCGACGGTGTCAGTTAAGTGGAAAAAGGAAGTAATGAGGGGAAGTGACGTATCGGACACTATATTAGAAGGGGACAGAGAGACTACGCCTTTGTCACGAGCAACGTTAATCAAAGAGTAGCCTGATATCTGGAGCCGTGCGTTTGACTTCAGTCTTCTGATGTTTTGGAAATCTAAGGGAGAATAATGAGGCCTTGGACAATGTGATAAAGAAAGAGTGAGTTAATTGGAAGGTGTGGAAGGAGCATGTGTTAATCTAAATGTAAATACATGAGACTTGGCTGTTTCTGCCAGCAAAATGCCAGCAGCGTGCTTTGAAGTGAATTCTTTTGAAATGTGTTAAATAAACCTCTTAAAGACATATTTATGTGGATTTTAATGAGCTGAGAGGGGCCAGACAGAACACATACATACATACATACATACATACATACATCTTCATCTCTAATGGACAAAGAACCTAGAAGAAAAATTGGAACTTCATTATTATGAGAATCTTATACGTATAAAGATGGAAAGATACACTAATTCCTACAAAGGAAGAATGGATGATAAAGGTGACGGAGTTGATGGGACCTTGGAGGTCTTCTAGTCTAGCCCCTGTTCAAGCAGGAAACCCTGTACCATTCTGGACAAATGGTTGTCCAATCTTTTCTTAAAAACCTCCAGTGATGGAACAGCCACAACTTCTAAAGGTAAGCCTTTCCACTGATTAATTTTTATCACTAAGGAGATTTCGCCTTAATTTTAGGTTGGATCTCTCCATCCATTATTTCTTGTCCTACTCTCAGATACTTTGGAGAATCAGTTGACCCCCCACAAACACACCCCTCTCTGTGACTGCCCATCAAATATTGAAAGGCTGCTATCATGACACCCTTACTCCTTCCTTTCATTGGACTAAACATTTTTAAATGATTGGGCCAAATTATTTAATTTATTTTTAATAATTTTAATTTTTGTATGTTGTCATTTTTAATTGGGCTGTACACCGCCCCGAGTCCTTCGGGAGGGGGGCGGTATAAAAATCGTAAAATAAATAAATAAATAAATAAAAATAAAAACATATCCAGTTCCTGCACTTGGCATCAGCTGATTTTCCTGGCGATGGTTAGGTTCCTGCCTAATTTTTTTAAACATTATCTTTTAAATCTGTGGGGTAGGGAGATGTTGGTACACAGCAAAACCAAATGCTGGTCCCTTCTGGGCAGTGAGTTGCGGGATAAGAGGAAGAATCTCATGAGGTTTTCCATGGAGAAATCAATTGCCAGATCAGTCAAATCAACCATGCAAGTCATGTTGTGAGTAGGCCTATCCCACCCCTCCCCTCTTGAACACATTTCTTTTTTTTTTATTATAATATTTTTTTTATTATTAGATATCTGTTTGTACATGTAAACAAAGAAAAAGTTCAAGTTAAAGCCATTCAACTTAATACAATCATTTTAAATTTGTAGACCTTCTTCACTCCGTATGTCCAAGTTTAACTATAAGCCAACTACATTTTACAAATTTTAAATTTCACTTCTTTTCAGATCAGTCCATTGGACATCAAACAAACAAGTCATCTTATTAAAATTAATAATTTTCATGTCAATATACCCATCCCTTCAACAAGTACATTCTTAGTCTATTTAATATATATCTTCCATTAATCGATAGATGTATATTTGTACATGTAAACCAGGGGGAAATTCAAGTTAACTGCTATCCAACTTAATACAATCGATTTAAATTTGTAAACATTCTTCACTCTATATGTCCAGATTTAACTATAAGCCAGATACATTTTCTTTGATTGGTGTTTCTCTTGTATGTAGTCTATCCAATGTTTCCAGTCTATCATATATTGTTCATTTGAGCGATCCTTCAAATATTTCTTGACGGAGCCTCCCAGAGTCTTTCAGCATTTCAAAAGTAACCCAACCACCCTCCCCAGTTCAGAAAAAGTTTTTTTTCACCCTGTAAGAAAAGGCCTTGCCATCTACCTTTTCAATGTGCACTTACATGTCAAGCAACGCAGCGGATTCAGTTCGAAATTCTTTTTTAAGTGCTCCAATTTGGTCCTAAGTGAAATCAGAAAAGGGATAGAAGGACGTCTGGCCAGAAATCTTTTGATGTGTAAATTACGCTGCCTTGGATAATGGTCCTATTTCCAGACACTACGGTGTCGGTCTGAATGAAAATGACCACTGTAATGTCTCTGCTCATTTAAATCCCCTTCTGTCCCATTCAGACAGTTTGTGCGTCTTCTCTTGCTTGGGCGGAGATAAATTTTTAAACCAAGCCACTTCTGGCTAAAAATAAAAAGCCCCCTCCCTGCCCCGAGAGGCGATGACACTGCAATGTGCCTGCTTGGGGGCAAATCTCCTTGTCACCCTTTCCATCCATGTAACAAGCAGGCCAGGCGAAGTCTCTCTTATCTTGAATCTGAGCATTTATGCGTACTTCCCCCCAGCTCTGGGGAGCCTTTTCAAGAGTGCATTAAAAAGGAGGAAAATTACTTAGATTTGGTCATGTGGGGCATTAGCCAAAGCTGCTGCACAGATGCCTTTTAAATGCTGTGGTGTCTTTTCAAATAATGGCCGCCTTCCACCATTTTCATTATCTTGGCATCAGAATGGGTTTACGAAGGAAAGTTTTATTTATTATTTGAACTTATATGCTGCCCTTCTCCTAAGACCCAGGGCGGCTTACAAAAAATACAATAAAATTATGACAATAAAATCAATCACATTCATACAACATACAAGCACAGTCAACTCACATTCGCTGGAAATTAGTAAGATAATAATAATTGGGAGGTGGGGTGGTTTCTCTCTTCTCCTGGCCTGGGAACTTGAAGGGAAAAGATTTTTTTTTATTTAAATGTTTATTTTTTTAAACGAACAAAACAAGACAAAACAAAACATGACACACATACACACAGAGTGTGTGCTCCTCCTTTTTTTTTTTACAGCAATTTCGTAACGGTAATCTATTATTTACATTTCCCCCCCCCTTATTCTTCTTTAGATATATTTGTCCTTGTTGTCCCGTTGTTTCTTGTTTGCATTTTTCTTCCTTCATACTAAAAATAATACATACTATTATTATTATACATTATTATACACACATTTTCCACTTTTGACCTTTCCACATTTATTCTCCTCTATTATTTCTAGTCTCCAACCAATCGTACCACTTATTCCATATTAAATAGTACTCTGTGTCTTCCTTTTCTTTTATCTCTTTTGTTAATTTATCCATCTCAGCACAGTCCAGGATTTTCTTTAGCACTTCTTCCTCTGCTGGTATATTCTCATTTTGAAGGGAAAAGATTTATGAAGCATCATGATGTAGATTTAAGCAACCATGCCCATGAAGTTGATCAATGGCTTAATGATGTTACTGTAGCTGTTTATTTCATCTTGGTTTTATCTTCTGCATGTAACTTTCTTGGTAACCACCCAGAGTCAATAAGAAGCAGGTTATATATAATGTAAAACAAGGATGACATGATGATTAGGCTACCACATCTGCTACCCCACTGAGCAGCAAGGCTGATTTAGCTAATATGATTGCTTATGGCATCCTTTTGGCGGGTTCTCACTTAACAGGTCTTGGACCACAGCCTTCAGTATCTTTTGATGCTGAAAGCAGTTGTGAGTCCCTACAAAGCCACCCTGCAGGAATTGTGGAAAATTTAAATGGTAGATGGATGGAAGTCTCTGGACTAAGATTTCTGCTGTAAGTCGCAAAAGTTTGATCATGTGGCCCCAGGACACTGAAACCATCATAAGTATGAGTCAGTTGCCAAGCATCTGAATTTTAATATATATTAGTTTCTTTTATAATCACAAGTGCTTAATATATTGTCAGCAACATATTATCTGGATTTCAATATCTAGTTTACTAATACATGTTAAGTTCCTTTCTCTCTTCCTCGTTTTTTCTAGCCAATGATAAAAAGTTTCCCATGTTCTAAAATAAACAGAGTCTTTTTTTCTTTCATTTTCAATATCAATCTATCCATTTCTGCACACTCTAAGATTGTTTTAATTAACACTTCCTCCACTGGTAGATCTTCATTTTTCCAATATTGGGCGAATACAATTCTTGCTGCAGTTAATATATGTAAAATTAAATATATACACTCTTTCTCATAATTTCCTACAATTATGGCTAAAAAAAATAATTCTGACTTAAAAAAAAAAAAGAAGAAGAAGCCCAGACAAGCATCTGAATAAGTGCATGAAGTACATTTTTTTTCCTGTTTCTTGTTTGTTTGGATCTTTGTACCTTTGCATATCTGGGTGGGTTAGACATTCATTTTCATGTGACCAGAAGTTTATACAACCTTTCCATACACCCCTCCAGACTCCCTTTTTGAAATATTGTTTCTGCCCTCCCTGAAATCATCTTCGACACAAACGTTATGGCTAAACCCAAAACTGCCTTTTCCCATTTCCTGGGAATGCTACTGTTTGCCTCTCTGCTTTCAGGAACTTTGGCAGCGGTATTAAAATCAGCCTGTGCTAATCCATATAAATTCTGTTAATCATAGATATAATCTTTTAAGCGTGCTGTAATTAAATTACACACCAGCCAATTCCAACTACATTAACTTAGCCTCTGAGTTGTAATTTTGTTGAATACTTGTGATGGAGTGATGGGGAAGGAAGGAAGGAAGGAAGGAAGGAAGGAAGGAAGGAAGGAAGGAAGGAAGGAAGGAAGGAAGGAAGGAAGATGGTTCACTAAAACAATTTTTTCCTTTTCTTCTCTGTGTACACAACATGGGATTTCAGCAACTGGAGGTCTCTTGGAGGCCAAGGGGGAATCAGACAAATTAACAGAACATGCAACTTCCCAATACAAGCGAAGCCATTTCTCTACATGTGTTGTGTTGTGATCTCACAGACATGTCCAAAGGGATGGAGCTTGGTACCACAACGCTGTTTTTGTTATTCTGATGAAAGACCTTGTGGTCTCATCCTTTTCTGTTTCACAACCACACACATACATTCAGCTCCATATGCTATGGAGCTTCCACCTATGCGGGAAGAATTGAACTAGCTTGTGATGTAATGTGACTATTCGCTTTGCAAATAGAAGCTCTGAATGCTCCAACGCTGGAAGTTTGTGTTGTTGTTTTTTAAGAAAAAATATCTCCTCCTCGCCATAATTTCGGACACTGAGCTGCAGCTCACCTACCAGAAGTAGTAAAGTCAGGAAGGTTCCTTTTCTCAGCTTCTCATAACAGATGGAAACCTTTCAATCAACCCAACCTTTGAACTCTCCTGCTTTTCCCCCACCAGGAAAATTAGCGCATGGTGTTTCCAAACAGCTGAGCAATTTGCAAAACAAATAACTCTCTTATTAGCTAATGAGCCGGGAGCTGACCTTCTACAGACCTCTTCATTAGGTAGTAACATTTAGAGCTTCATCTTTCGCTGTTTGCATCCATGTGTGTGTGTGTGTGTGTGTGTGTGTGTGTGTGTGTGTTTCATTCTATACATCATTGATTAAAAGATGTGAGCTGGAGGCCCTCCTTCATGCCATTCTTAGTGAATTCAGGGGACGCTCTGGGTTTGCCCTTGATGTCTGAAGGAAACCCAAGGGAAAATTAAATGCCATCCTGGTTCCCATCTCGAAAGACCCCCTCCTTCCTTCCTGATAGTTATGCTGGTCTCAATCCCACTCACCCACCCGCTCCCCCACATTTTGCACACCCCTCCCATACATTGCCACGTGGAATTTAATCTGGCTACGGATGCAATTTTGCCTCATTAATGCTCATCAAACATGACTGCACAGAAAAAGGGGGGAAATGGGAAGGAAGCGCCAGGCATCTTAATTCTCAGAGGTCGGAAGAACTGGTCTTTTTTAGTTGACAGGTCAAGGCATACCTGGAAATCTCCTGTCAGCCACTTTGAGCAACTTGAGCATTGTAATGTTAAGTGGGAAGGACATGGGAGTGGGGAAAAGAGAGGCTGCCTAGGTAATAACAAAGAAAAACAAAGAGCAACAAAGATGACCAGGGGACTGGAGGCTAAAACATATAAGGAACGGTTACTGGAATTGGGTATGTCTAGTTTAACGAAGAGAAGGACGAGGGGGGACATGATAGCAGCGTTCCAATACCTCAGGGGCTGCCCCAAAGAAGAGGGAGTCAAGCGATTCTCCTGAGGGTAAAACAAGAAGAAACGGATGGAAAGTGATCAAGGAGAAAAGCAACCTAGAACTAAGGAGAAACTTCCTGGCAGTTGAAACAATTAATTACTGGAACAACTTGCTTCTAGAAGTTGTGAATGCCCCAACACTGGAAGTTTCTAAGAAGAGACTAGACAACTATTTGTGTGAAATGGTATAGGGTTTCCTGCCTTCCAACTCTTCTATTCTATTCTATTCTATTCTATTCTATTCTATTCTATTCTATTCTATTCTATTCTATTCTACTCTATTCTATTCTATTCTACTCTACTCTACTCTACTCTACTCTACTCTACTCTATATTCTATTCTATTCTATTCTATTCTATTCTATTCTATTCTATTCTATATATTCTATTCTATTCTATTCTATTCTATTCTATTCTATTCTACTCTACTCTACTCTACTCTATATTCTATTCTATTCTATTCTATTCTATTCTACTCTACTCTACTCTACTCTATATTCTATTCTATTCTACTCTACTCTACTCTACTCTATATTCTATTCTATTCTATTTACTCTACTCTACTCTATATTCTATTCTATTCTATTCTATTCTATTCTACTCTACTGTACTCTACTCTATATATTCTATTCTATTCTATTCTATTCTATTCTACTCTACTCTACTCTACTCTACTCTATTCTACTCTACTTTACTCTATATTCTATTCTATTCTACTCTACTCTACTCTACTCTACTCTACTCTACTCTACTCTACTCTATATTCTATTCTATTCTATTCTATTCTACTCTACTCTACTCTACTCTATATTCTATTCTATTCTATTCTATTCTACTCTACTCTACTCTACTCTACTCTACTCTATATTCTATTCTATTCTATTCTACTCTACTCTACTCTATATTCTATTCTATTCTATTCTGTTCTGTTCTGTTCTGTTCTGTTCTATTCTATTCTATTCTATTCTATTCTATTCTACTCTACTCTACTCTACTCTATATATTCTATTCTATTCTATTCTATTCTATTCTATTCTATTCTGTTCTGTTCTGTTCTGTTCTATTCTATTCTATTCTATTCTATTCTATTCTATTCTATTCTATTCTACTCTACTCTACTCTACTCTACTCTATATTCTATTCTATTCTATTCTATTCTATTCTATTCTATTCTGTTCTGTTCTGTTCTGTTCTGTTCTGTTCTGTTCTGTTCTGTTCTGTTCTGTTCTATTCTATTCTATTCTATTCTATTCTATTCTATTCTATTCTATTCTATTCTATTCTATTCTATTCTATTCTATTCTATTCTATTCTATTCTAGTAATAAAAGACTTGGGCCATTCTCAAGCATCCTGAAAATCCTACGAAAAAATGATAGAACAGAAGCTTCTTTTGTAATGGGGAAAAAATGAGAAAAAGATAAGAGGCAGCATAGCCTGCAGCTAATCAGTGGGTAGGACAAAAGGCTCAGAAGGGACCCTCCCTAAGTTCTCCAGCTATAAAAGAGACAGTGGCAGAATTGTACTTTCAGGCTTACAAGATTCTATTAATGTAGCTTTACAATAAACTAGAAAGTAGCTTATCTGATCTATTTCCTACCTGGAGTACCTGGTAAGACAGGTGTAAAGTAGTGTTTTTCAAATGTGGCAACATTAAGTTGTGTGGACTTCAATTCCCTAAAATCTCCAGCCTCTACTCTGGGAGTTGAGCTTCATATCCCTTAAAGTTGCCAATGGAAACCCTGGTATAGAGTAACGGTCCCTGTTTGGAGATTTGAAAGCTTACAGTATTATCTGCACACTCATGAAATGACAGCCCAGAAAGGCAGCTAACCAAGTTCAAAATGGAACAGACTGGCTGTAAACAAAGTACTTATTTGCCAGAAGGGAAAATTAAAAAGATGACCTAGTTCCTTTTCTTAGCTCCAAAATAGATTGGTTCATTTCCATCTACCCTTTTTTTAAGAGCACTTACAATATACACGCAAATCGCAGGAGTCCTTGTTTTGAAAAATGTGGATGGCTGTCTCCCAACTTTTTTGCCAAAACAACAACAAAAAATATACAACAAAAAACTGTGATGGAGAACGCAAAGGAAGAACAGTTGGGAGCTAGGATAAGCTACAATTGAACACAAATGTCAAGGTTTTGGACATAGATCAGGATCCTTCCAGGAACTGAGTTAACTAACTTCGTAAACTGCTCAAGACACATCTTTGCCGGCAGGCCTGGGGCAGTTAACATCTTGCCCCTAGCCAGTGTATGTTTGTGTGTATGTTTGTTGAATGGTTGGTTTTCCTTTTTTTTCTTTTCTTTTTAAAAAAATTCTTTTATTAAAACAATCAACATTGAACATAAAAACATATTATGCAGCGATCATCATGGCACCTGATATACAATACTAAGTATTAGTCATTGAAAACGTCTGAATTAGTAGGCCTTTTTCCCTTCCTCGCGTATAGCCTCAACTATACTCCTGTTACACTTTGTTTGATTGGTGTTTCTCTTATCTGGTTCCATATTAATGTGATCAACATTAAACCAAAGATCCTATTGCTAAACAATCATCCTAGGACATAGCATACAACATTAGGTATTAATCTTTGTAAACATCTGTTTTAGTAAACGTTCTTCCCTCCTCCCTTCCCTCTTCAAGTATACTCCGAGTACCTTTTGTTTGGTTGGTATTTCTCTTATATATGGTCTATCTACTGTATCTAGTCTATTGCATATTGTTCGTTTGCGCTTCTGAATTGACTTCATCCCATTACTAGTGCAATCTTTTATAGTCTAACTTAGGGGTTTTTATATATGTATTTTAACTGGTGATTTCTATTTATGTTGTTAGCCGCCCTGAGTTCTCCAGAATAGGGCGGCATAGAAGTCAAATCAAATAAATAAATAATAAATAATCAAGCCTGTCCTGGATCCTTGATGTTTCAAAAGCAAAGAGGGAATGTCGCCTCCAGCATCCTGACTCAGATGTGAGTTTTCTCTTCTCCTAGAAAGATTTCCTGTATAAGAAACCAGATGGACTAAAGCAGAGTTTTTGGGTTCACAAGTGGTCTCTGATCACCTTTACTGCACATGTGGATACCTGCAAAAGCTGATGATGAACTATAGATTTATTTCACAAAAAAGGAAAAACATTGACTGCATAGATGGAGCCCCTGGTCATAAAACAGATTTAATTTTAATTCCAGCACAACCCAAATGAAACTTTAGGATTGTGCCCCATCTCACCCACTTTTGAAGCAGGCTGTCTCTTCCTGCCTAGAATTCAAGGGCCAAATGTAGCCTTTATTCTGAAAGAAGTTTTGCATTTCTCTAGAAGAAATTACAACGTCAAGCAACATTCTCTAAAGGGGGATGGGTTTACATTCCCCAGAATTCCTGGTTAACTTGGTCCTGATCATACAGACAAAGGATTCTGAAAGGATGAAGAAGGTTAATATAACTTGATAATCCAGGCAATATTCCAAGACATCTATGGGTTCACTCACCCAAGAGCAGCTTCTACTGTTCTCAATAGTTGGGAGAAAAATAATAACATTTAGAATGCAACTGGGAGTTTCAACCTTTATCAAAGTCACGGGGAGAGGGTGACCAGCCATTACCCTTGTGAGATGCAGGGATTGATGAGAATAAGATGGGATTTATGTTTTCAAGATGTGGCTATCGATTTTTACATGTTGAGTCACACGGCATTGTTGATGTTTCGCTGTGAGTGGCTTAGATTCATAGCATTTGAAGAGGCATAAAAACATGTGAAATAAATAGACACCACAGATATGCGCAGGGGGTGAGTTAGGTTAGTGTCGGCGAAGTCCTGTCCCTTTTTTAAAAACAACAACAACAACATGCATTGCATCTACAGTGCACCTTAAAAGGAGGTGGCTTTGATTGCTTGTTTGCAGCTGTTAGTTTCCCTCTTTTTTTTTGAGCTCCCCTGAATGTTCTTCATACAAAAAAACAAAACAAACATCTGCTTCAGAAGCTTTTCTCAGCAGCATCATTATAATGGTGTCCTGGCTCGCCACCAGATACTTCTCCCAATAATGCCTTGAGGGAATCAGCAGGTTTATATTATGCAAAGTTTGTAGTCCCATGTAGTCCCCTGGGAAGAAGTTTGACTATCCACCTCCCCTCTTTCTTGGAGGGGCCCCACTTCATGTGGCTTGTGAAAGCTTGCTCCTTCTGGGGTGTGTATGTGGGGGGCATCTATGACAATTCTCCCCCACCAACTCACCACGGCCAATTCGCCACAGGACCACTGACCTCAGGACAAGAGTTAATCTCAAAGAAATGGTGGCACAGAAACATTAAAGAACGGATGCAAAAGGAGGGACAGTATGAAATGGCAAAAATTAAAATATTTTGTGTTTATTTTAAGTAATTAAATAGAAATGTTAAATTCTATTTAACAGTTGCCCTGCAGGGAATTGGCCGTGGAGAGTTGTCCCATAGCAAATTGGCCATGGTGAGTTGGCCGTGGTGAGTTGGCCATGGTGAGTTGGCCATGGTGAGTTGGCTGTGGCAAGTTGGCCATGGTGAGTTGGCCGTGGTAGGTTGGCTGGAGAGTTGGCTGTGGTGAGTTGGCCATGGTGAGTTGGCCGTGGTGAGTTGGCCATGGTGGGTTGGCTGTGGAGAGTTGGCCATGGTGAGTTGGCCGTGGTGAGTTGGCCATGGTAGGTTGGCTGGAGAGTTGGCTGTGGTGAGTTGGCCATGGTGAGTTGGCCGTGGTGAGTTGGCCATGGTGGGTTGGCTGTGGCAAGTTGGCCATGGTGAGTTGGCCGTGGTGAGTTGGCCATGGTAGGTTGGCTGGAGAGTTGGCTGTGGTGAGTTGGCCATGGTGAGTTGGCCGTGGTGAGTTGGCCATGGTGAGTTGGCTGTGGCAAGTTGGCCATGGTGAGTTGGCCGTGGTGAGTTGGCCATGGTACGTTGGCTGGAGAGTTGGCTGTGGTGAGTTGGCCATGGTGAGTTGGCCGTGGTGAGTTGGCCATGGTGGGTTGGCTGTGGAGAGTTGGCCGTGGTGAGTTGGCCATGGTGGGTTGGCTGGAGAGTTGGCTGTGGTGAGTTGGCCATGGTGAGTTGGCCGTGGTGAGTTGGCCATGGTGGGTTGGCTGTGGAGAGTTGGCCATGGTGAGTTGGCCATGTTGAGTTGGCCATGATGAGTTGGCCATGGTGGGTTGGCTGTGGAGAGTTGGCCGTGGTGAGTTGGCCATGGTGGGTTGGCCGTGGAGAGTTGGATGTGGTGAGCTGGCTGTGGCAAGTCCATATCTGTCTACCCACAAATATCAACGTGTGTGTGTGTGTGTGTGTGTGTGTGTGTGTGTGTGTGTAGACAGATATGGACAACTATTTGTCCAGGATGATATAAGAATTCCTGCCTCAGACAGGGGGTTAAACTAGAAGACCTCCACGTTCCCTTCCAGCCCTATGCTTCTATGATTCAATATTAATGAATCACAATCAAAATGAGCTCCGGCAGCACCCAATAAGCCATATTTGACAGCTGGAAGTGCACGGGGAGAGGGACACCTGATCTTTAAGGAAAGAAGGAATTAAAGACCAGACAGATGTTCCTCTCAGAGATACAGTGAATTGCCAACTGATGGATGTCTCCATAACTGCCACAATAAATTTGACGAAGTGGCACAGAAAACCATTTTTGCACATCCTCTGACAACGTTACTGCAGGTTGAAATCACAGCTTGGATTCCCCATAAGGTTAACTGATTCCACCATAGAGACAGATGATAGCTATTGCTAAATATCTGGAAAAATGGTTATATCAATCTCCTTCTTTCAATTAGCAGTGGCAGCAAAATTCAGAAGGAAATATTAAATTGGCCCTCTTATGTTGCTCATTTTTAACAGAGAGTGCACCAAAAGACAGCCTCAGAATTGATTTCATTTTAATCGAAGAGAGATTAAACTCTTCTGGCCTTTCAGGAGACTTTGAAAATGTGGTTTTCTCACCATGTTTCAGGACCTGCTTGCAGTATATACCCTGCTCAGGAGCTGTTCTGAATGAGATGAATGGATTCTTACTCCCTTGATTAATGTATTTGTGTTTTTAATTACAGGTTTGGGCATGATTTTGTACTTTTTTTGTTTTTATTTGTATTTTGTTTATTGTGCTTGAAGTTATTTTGAATTGTTGTGAGTGACACAAAGTCCCTAATGGGAGACGGGCAGCTATATAAACTCAACAAATAAAGAAATATCCTAGAAAAGGTTAGGAAGTTAACTTGTGGCTGGAATTGGGTATGTCTAGTCTAATGAAGAGAAGGATGAGGGGGGACATGATAGCCGTGTTCCAATATCTCAGGGGCTGCCCCAAAGAAGAGGGAGTCAAGCTATTCTCCAAAGCACCAGAAGGCAGGACAGGAAGCAACGGATGGAAACAAATCAAGGAGCGAAGCAACCTAGAACTAAGGAGAAACTTCCTGACAGTGAGAACAATTAACCAGTGGAACAACCTGCCTCCAGAAGCGGTGAATGCTCCAACCCTGGAAGTTTTTAAGAAGAGACTGGACAGCCATTTGTCTGAAATGGTATAGGTGTTTCCTGCCTGAGCAGGGGGTTGGACTTGATGACCTCCAAGGTCCCTTCCAACTTTATTGTTATTATTATTAAAATATATGTATACAAAATGAAAACATAGACCCACAGGAAAATAAATCTTTATCAGCTATACTATGTGTGTGTATAAAATATATTTTCTCCCAAACCTGCACATTATGCATGCGTTCTTTTATGCTTATTTGCCAAATATATTGTTGTTGTAAGCTGACTTTACTGCTTAACAACAGCAGAAAGGTGGGCATACGTTTAATAGTTATTGTAATGGTTAAACTAACAAACATTTCTACTAGAGCTTGATGGGATCCTACTACATGCCCATTTCCAATGTAAGGGTCTCTTTTTTGTTAGAAAATAAATGGGTCATGATTTCTCCTTTTTCAAAGGCTTTCACTATAATAAAAAAACTTGCTGTAAAAGAAAAGCTAAAAAGTTGCTTCAGATAATTCAGAGGATATTTTTTTGGGGGGGGGAATTCCATTAACCACCTTTAAAGCTAATTTACAGCTATAATTATTATTTTCTTTCACACTATAAATTATCCTCTCTCCTAGCAATTGCTGTAGTTTTAATATATATGTTAAAATAGCATATTCTCCATTCACAGCACATAATGTGACATCCAATTGTATATCTGGTCATTTTCCTACTCAAGCTGAGTGTTAGGAGAGACGGTGATGTCTACAAATTATGAATTGGACACAATTTTAACTTTTTTAAAAAGCACTACAAAGACATTTTAAGGAGAAAAGATGCTTGAGGAAATGTCCAGTTGGGTCATTCAGTATGAATAAGTTACTACCTGACCTCTCAGGAGAGAGAAAGCTAAGCAGCCAACTGATCATTGATACTAATGTTTTATGGGGGTTGAAAATAGGAGGCAATAAGTATAAGATTCTGGTACCCTCTTGTGAGCAACCAACCATATTGGTAATAATAATAATAATAATAATAATAATAATAATAATAATAATAATAATAATAATAATAATAATAATAATAATAATAATAATAATAAAGTTGGAAGGGACCTTGGAGGTCATCTAGGCCAACCCCCTGCTCAGGCAGGGAACCCTATAGCATGTCAGACAAATGGCTGTCCAGTCTCTTCTTGAAAACTTCCAGTGTTGAAGCATTCACCACTTCTGGAGGCAGGTGGTTCCACTGGTTAATTGTTCTAACTGTCAGGAAGTTTCTCCTTAGTTCTAGGTTGCTTCTCTCCTTGATTAGTTTCCATCCATTGCTTCTTGTCTGTAAACCATGAAGGAATAACTTGGTTATTAAAAAGATAGAACACATTGTATCCTCTATATTTGTTCATAAAACTCCATTGCTAAATTCTTCATGAGCCACTATGATTCTCAATAAACAAGAGACAGAATATAATTACAAGCAAACACGTCAGAGATCCTACTTGACCAAGAAAATAGAATAGTAAGGGAGGTAATAAGGATATACAATCCCTCTATGAATTTCTAAAACTTTCGTGGCAAGACTGCATATTTATCTATTTCCAAGTCAACTTAGAAACAATGATGCCAAAAGAAATCACCTCAATGACTCAATAACTGTGCAAGGATGTAGTCTGGATTCCCGAGAGGGAGGGGCTACATTTCAGAGGAGCCAGAGACAGTGAATTTTAGATATTGTGTTTGGGAGGAAGATTTCAAGAAAGCTCCTCCTTAGAAGTTCTCAATGTCAACACTGCTAACATCGGGTGTTTTGTTTTGACAACAGTTGGAGATGCAACCATTTTCTTCTTACATTTTACTTTTACTTTTAGAGTTAGAGTTAGAGTTAGATGACGCTGGGGGGGGGAGGGAATGTGCATGAGAGTTTTAGCTAGACATAACAATACTGGACCTAGTGTGTGAACCAAGGTTATTGAAATAAGAGATGATAAGAATTGGTGGGTTGGAGAACTGAAGGGAAAGCCTGCATTTCAAACTAATTGGAGAATATGATTTATGACTGTTAATTGGAGGAGGGAATTGTGCTTTTATTACTATGTGCTGGGGGGGATTCAGTTTTTGGCTTTGACTGTGTACATGCCGATGCTATGCTTCTCCAATAAAGATTATTTAAGGTAAACAATGTCTCGAAGTTCTTTAAAGAGTTTCATCTATTGGAACCATGACACTCAGAGCATATCTTTAATGATGCAAGTAGTTTACAATAGTTTGGCAAGATTTCTGTCTATAGATGAAGAACAATAAAGAAGAAACTTGACATGTCTTTCTTGGGCTTTGGAGCCTGATAGTAATCATTGAATTTTGCAAGTTGAGATGGGTAGAGCACTGAAAATTCCCAGCCAGTCTTCCAATATCCTGAAATCCAGTTGGGAGTTTCTGTACATTTACTTTTCCAATCCAGATTTAATTTTTTTTTATTTAATTTTATTTCCAAAAATCTTCTTCTCTGGAATTGTCTCTGAATTGTGTCAGGGATATAAAGTTTGTGGCAGAGAATGAGCTTTTCTGCCAAATTTTGAAGGACTAGGCAATATTTCTCAAATTTGGTCACTTTAAAACGTATAGATTTCAATTCCCAAAATTCCCCAGCCAGACATGCTGGAGGGGGTGGAAAAATTAATAGTGACAGAGTGATGTCATTAGAGAAGTAGACCAACATGTTCAGCCCATTTTTGAAATCTTCTGGACAGATATCCCCAAAATAGATGCACACAATCTCCCAGAGACTTTTATCCATTTATTTTTAACTCTAAGTATCTAAATGGAATTGAATTGTTTGAGAACCATAAAAAGTTGATTTGCTGCCTCTGGAAATTGTTTGGTGAAATTGTCAAATTTATTCCAGTTGAGCCATTTGGATGTCCAATTTCAGCACTTTAGCTTTAGGCTCACTTGGGCCGGAGAGCCAAAGGATTCTGCAGTCTTCCCTCAACATTCTTAACCATTTTAAAACTACAATATACTTTGCAGAATTTCTAGCTAGAACACCTAAAATGAAGATGAAAGAATCCATGCAGTTATAAATTCACCTCAATATTAACATCCTACAATATCCACAAGCACATCAATTATGCAAGTTTGAAAGTCAAGGCTCACTGCTTATGTTTCCATGCAAGAATTAATTTTAGACATTCTCTGAATCATGCTAAAATTGAGTTGAAAGAAGAAGTTGTGTGCTCCAAATGGTAAAAAGATAGGATGAATCAATCTATGCATCCTTAATTCTGCTAAAGGATTTTCTTCTTCTGAACAGATAAACGGATGGAGTTTTATTATTTATTGATTGATTGGCATTTCATATTTCTAAATCTCCCACCTCCCCCAAAGAGGGCCTTTTTCTTTTATTGGATCAATCAAATTTAAGAGTCCCTTGTGAACTTTGACCATTTGTGCAACTTCATCAACAAAACATTCTTAAAATACCTTGTTTCTCTTTTTTTAAAAAAGGCAGGAAACCCATTTTGAGAAATAATTTATAAAAAAAAGAGCAACAAGTCTGTGGAAATGATGATGTTGATTTATCTTCAAGTTGTCCAATGGTTCTCCTACTGAGTCACTGTAATTGAGTCCATCCATCTGACTGTTGGTTGCCCTCTTCTGCTCCTTCTTTCCCATCTATCCCACAATTACAGAATTATGGGAAACAGGAAATGGGATATCAAGAAAGATACCCACCACTTCTACATTTTCATTTTCAGTTCTAAGCCAGATTCTGTATTTCTTGCCATTAGTTTGGTCTTCTTTATATTTAAGCTTACTCCCATTTTTTTCCCCACAATGCTTCTTGACTTAAGAACATAAGAACATAAGAAGAGCCATGCTGAATCAGGCCAAAGCCCATCGAGTCCAGCATTCTGTGTCACACAGTGGCCCACCAATTGTACATGGGGATCTTGAGCAGAAAGAGAAGGCAAAACCCTCCCTTTCCCTTGACCCCCAACAAATGGTACTCAAGGGAATCCTGCCTGCCTCAACCAACATAGAGGCGGCACATGGACATCCGTTTTAATAACCACCGATACACTTTGCATCCATGAATCTATCTAGCCCTGCCTTGAAGCTGTCAAGGCTGACAGCTGTCACGACCCCTTCAGGAAGTGAATTCCATAAATCAACGACCCTCTGGGTGAAGAAATATTTCCCTTTATTTGTCCTCACTTTCTTAGCTATGAGCTTTAGGGAGTGCCCCCTTGTCCTAGTATTGTGTGATAGAGAAAAGAATTTTTCTCTATCCACCTTTTCTATCCCATGCATGATTTTATACACTTCGATCAAGTCACCCCTTAAATGCCGTCTTTCAAGGCTGAAGAGACCAAGGCGTTGCAATCTGGTTTCATAAGGGAGGCGCTCCATTTCCTTGATCATTCTTGTTGCCCTTTTTTGCACCTTTTCCAGTTCCATTATATCCTTCTTGAGGTGCGGTGACCAGAACTGTACACAGTACTTTCATTACTACAACTTCCAGATTATTTGCATCTTTAGTTATCAGGGTATTGTCATTAGCACAGGGCAAGTTATTGATGTTTCTTTCTCCAAATACAAAACCTCACTAATCTTCTTCTAATCCAGCTTCCTTCAATATATATTTTGCATATAAGCTGAATGAAGAAAGAGAGAGTATACAGTCATCTCTCACTTCTTTCCTGATTTGGAACTAGCTCTTTCTGCCATTTTCTGTGTGGCTCTGGCCTCTTGCCGTGTGCATAAGTTTCACATGAAGAGACATTTTGAGATTTTCATTTCTGTAAGGAAATGTATAGCTTGACATGGCTAGCACAATCAAAGGCCTTTCTATAATCAATGAAGAAAGTACTGACTCTTGTTTTTATTCTTTGTTTCTCTCCATTATCTAGGGTTCATCAGTAATAAAGTATTTCTTAAAGCTACACTGAACACTGAGGATATATTTTTCTGTGTAGGGATCTAATCTGCAGTAGATGATCCTAAGCATTAATTTGTGAAACTAAGGCCACTGCATCAGTGAACTGATTTCTAATTTCATTTTCTAGGACAAGACATTTTTGTAAATATAGAGCAACTTTTAAAGTATCTTGGATGTTTTACATCTCTACAGAACTTCAAGATATTCTTCTTCCATTTTTCTTTTATATTCTTTGAAACAATTATTATCTGCCATTTGCATACTTTAGCATGCCAATTGAACTGTGAACTTCTTTCTGAGTTCAGAGATGTTTTGGAAGTCTTTCTTTGTTTTTTCCATGTCTGTTTCATTTCTGATGTCTTTACAGATGTTGTTGTGATACTGTTTCTTGTCTCTTCTAACAGCTCTCTGAGATTCTTTGTTAAGTTCTTTCCTGAAACCTTTGAGTTCTTTTGCTGGCAATTTCCATTGTTTGTTCTGACAGTCAATTTGTTTCTGTTTCTTGATCTTTGGCAGTTTTGGCAATTCCTCTATCGATGAGGTTTGGTACTTCAAAGTGATTCCTGATGTTCTCTTTGAAAACGGTGGGTATATACAGCAGCATGCTCAAGATCATTTCATGGAAACTGATTGGCTTCTTCTTCTTCACCATCTTCTTCCTCTTCCTCTTCCTCTTCCTCTTCTTCTTCCTCCTCCTCCTCCTCCTCCTCCTCCAGTGCAGACTCAGTAGACTCAGTTACACTTATGGCACATGCATGTTATCTGCTAATGGTAGGAACAGTAGTGGTTAGTTTGGGCACATTTTGGCTAAGGTTCCAGAAGCGATAGCTATGATCTATTTATTCCCAGCATATTGATCTATTCTGTGCGAACTAAAATTGCACGCAGAAGCCAACATACCATTGCCTGCATAGAGCTAAGAGATACTGTATATGCAGCAGTCTGACACATATACTTAAGATGCATAACATGCCAACTTTCTATTGTATTTGTTTTAATTAGCATAATGTTGAAATTAATTTGTGATGAGAAAAGGAACCTGGCAGGCATCAAAAGATATACCTTCAGGCACACAGTGCCCATGGACTTCATGCTGTCTTTTCCTGACTTAATTAATGAGAAACTGTCTTGTGACAAGTCAGACCGATGGTCCATCTAAAATCAGGCAAGATATCTCTGGCAGCAATGACACCACTCTTTAATCTACTTAGTTCCCAAACAAAAGGTTACAGGTTGATAATCTCATATTAGTGTGTTTTTTTTAGCATTGGTTTGGAAGGACAGCCTGTAAGAACAACCCCTTAAAAATTTCCATATGGTTCATACTCCAAAAATCAAACGAAGTGTTTTCTTCCACAAACATATGCTTCAAAGGATGCCTTGCAGGGATGAAGCAACAAGGGAGAGCTGCAGCTGTCCACCAACATGTGGAAACAGCTGTGTTCATTCCGGAGCAGTGGCCATCCCCTACTATGACTACCTGTTCATGCCTGGGAATTCAGGAAAGCAGGCAGTAGTTTCCAACACAACTGCCTTCAAATATCCATTGTTACTTTCAGCACTTCCAGAGAAAATCAGCTGATATGTCATCTCTGGAAAGCAACTGACCAGCACCTTATTTATGACTCCTGCCATCACAGATGCATCCAGCTTCACTATAAGCCTGAACTCTGACTCCCAATGAATGGGAACATGTGTCTTGTGACTCACCCCAACATCTTTCCAAATGTATCTCCTGTAGAATTGCACATTTCCTTTCAAGCTAAACCCTATGATAAATCAAAGGACATCCAGAAACCCTCCGAGTAGATCCCTCACATATTTCATTCCAGGAAGAAGCTATAAATTTTGCTTCAAATTTTGATGTGAGTGAAAATGCAATAGACTCTCCACTCTCGTAGAACATTGTAGATTTCTGTAGTGTAAACTTTGATGGATTACAGTAACTACATCAGATTGATAAAACGGTCTAAAACGTGAAGAGACAGAGGGGTATATCTGCCGGATGGTTGCAGAGGCTATGTAAATATAGAGATAATTTGTGGGGAAAGGGGGAAGAGAAAGAGAAGGAGAAAGAGAAGAAAGGCACATCATAGGAAAAGAGGAATATCAACAGAAGAGACCATGTATAGCTCAGGGTTGAACTGTGGGGTCCTTGGTGCTCTCTGAACTTGGTTGTTTTCTTATAGATGCTCCATTACCCAACCAGATAATGTCATCCGTGGCAGTAGATGATGGAACTTAGTTGGATAATGAGACATCTGCAAGAAGATAACCAAGTTCAGAGAGCACCAAGGACCTCACATAATGCTTATTTTCTTCTTTCTTTCCTTCAGGTCATCACTTGACCAAGAAAGCCACACTCACCGATCAAATGTCTCCTAAAAAGTGAGGTTCCTAATATTCCAAACCCTAAGTCAACAATCCTGAAGTGAATCTAACTAATATTGTATCTCAGAAGCCAGGTTGCTGATCCAAATGTATTTCTGCGCACTCAGACTTAGAGAAGCAACTTATCTATAAAAGGCTATTCCCCAAAAATCATATGACCCCCTTCGGGCTAAAGTTCTTTGATGCTATACTACCAGATCTATGTTCTGAGGAGCTCAGCAGGATCTCATTTCTTCAATGAGATCAGGGATCCTCAACAGCCTTCTGACCTGGTGCTCCTGAAGCTAACCTTACCCTCTTCATCCTCAAATCTGGTTAGTCTCTGAGAAGACATCCCTCCAAAAAGTTCATGATACCTCTAGTTAAGAAAAGCTGGTGGTAAATCTGAAACATAAATTAGAGGAGATATTTAAGGGACAGGATACAAATTATAAAAACAAGATAAGCTAAACAATGATTTCTCTTTGCTATTTACAGAAGTGGTTTTTCCAAGTCGACTTATTCCTTCCCATACAGCTGTTTCTCTCCACCCCCTACAGCCTGGCTGGGAAGATTGATATATAAAATTGAGAAATAGGTCAGACTGAAGGCAAATGCATGTTAAAAATAGTGACCCTTATTAGTTCAGCCATTATTTTCCAACCTTGGCAACTTTAAAATGTGCGGATTTCAACTCCCAGATTACCCTGACATCCTCTGAAAAACAATAGTCTATGCCATGGGTTCCCTAAATTTACACTACCACAACCTCTACAATGATTTTTTTAAAGCTATTTTGTCTGATTCCTCTCCACCATGAATAAAAGAAATGGTTTATTTATAGTTAAGGTGAGACAAGATATAATGCACCACTTGCTTTTAATAATTAAATTTTAATCTATGCCTGATGTGATGGAATGTAGTAGGGCAGATACCCAGGAGGGAGGGACTGCATTCCAGAGGAAAAAGAGACAACTCAGATAGTTAGCATGAGAAAAAGAGGGTGAAGACAGCCCTCCTTAACAGTTCCCAAAGTATGTGCTTTATGTGGCTGGTAGCATGCTTTAGTTTGGCAAGATTCTGTCTATGGTAAGGAACAATAAAGAAATCTGGTTGGGGAAATCACAATATGTCTTTCTTGGTTTTTGAATCCTGAGAGTACCACAGAGATTCTGACTTTATGGTATCACAAATGCTCCTTAAGACTTAAGCAAGGTGAGAAACAACCTAGAGTAATTTCAACATCCCTCCCATTTTACCTGTCCAAAGGTAACCAATTTTATTTTTTAAAAAAAAATCTCCCCACACACACACACTTCAATTGTTAAAATCCACACGACAGTCATGTCCTATAGTTGGACAATCTGTTCAGTGGGTTAATAATGTACGAACAATGCTAAAAGAATATTTCCCAAGACACTCTCTTTTAAGTATCCCAAATTGTTCTGAGTGGATTTTTTATAATGCCTATTGAGACTTTGGGCAGCAGCCATTATTATTATATTACTTAAGCAAAAGACTAATGAACAATCCATTCTTTTTTGGACTCCAGGAAAACAAAATCTATAGATGGAAACGATTTGCCTTTCTTATTAACTGTGCATTGTACGTTGACTGTGGGCAGGAAGCAGGGAAGTTGTGTACTGCCTTGTTGGGGTGAGCAAGTAATCAATATTTCTCAGAACAACAGGATCAGCTCTCCAGGATCAGCAATGAGCAAGCTAAGTTGATTTCAAAGACAAGTATCTCAATCCAGTTACGACTACATTCACACCAAACCAACATACTTTTTTAAAAAAAAAATTGCTTTGTCTGTTATATGAAGCCCACTCATTAATGTTCTTTAAACCCTAGTTGGGCACTTAGCAAGGTGTATGAACGTCTTCGGTTGTTGTGGATTATTCCATAAGCCATGGTTAAATAAATCATGGCTTTATTTGGCTAACCAAGTGAGAGTGTCATCAAATTTGGTCTTAGCTTCCAACGGCAATTATATCACATGTGTCTGTTGCATAACAGAATGACAAGAATTGGAAGGGACTTTGGAGGTCTTGTATTCCAATTCAGACATGAGACCTTATGTCATTCTGAACAAATGTCTATCTAATCTCTTTTTGAAAACCTCAGTTGATGGTGGACCCACAATTCAAGTTGGTCTCTTGAATTCTTCAGGTTATGAAAGTACATTTAATAATAATAATAATAATAATAATGATAATGATAATGATAATGATAATGATAAAGTTGGAAAGGACCTTGGAGGTCATCTAGTCCAACTCCCTGCTCAGGCAGGGAACCCTACACCATTTTGGACAAATGGCTGTCCAGTCTCATCTTAAAAACTTCCAGTGTTGGAGCATTCACCGCTTCTGGAGGCAGGTGGTTCCACTGATTAATTGTTCTCACTGTCAGGAAGTTTCTCCTTAGTTCTAGGTTGCTTCTCTCCTTGATTAGTTTCCACCCATTGATTCTTCTCCTGCCTTCAGGTGCCTTGGAGAATAGCTTGACTCCCTCTTCTTTGGGGCAGCCCCTGAGATATTGGAATACTGCTATCATGTCCCCCCTTGTCCTTCTCTTCGTTAAACTAGACATACCCAATTCCAGCAGCCATCCCTTATATGTTTTAGCCTCCAGTCCCCTGATCATCTTTGTTGCTCTTCTCTGCACTCTTTCTCTGTACATTTCTTCCTCCTTGCCTTCACAGTCCAAGAAAGTAGGTAAGATCCCTTCTGAAACATTTGCCATGCCTCTACTTTCCTGCTGAGGGCTCAGCTGATGCTTATCCAATCATTGTCTTGGCTGTGGCTCTTCTTCCTGTCTCCCAAGGTCATTCCCACACACCATTACAATAGCCCAGCCCTTCAAAAAGCAGCCTCAAAAGACAGAATAACAGAATTGGAAGAGTCTTTGCAGGTCTTCTAGTCCAAACTTCTGCCCAAGCAGGAAATCTTATACCATTTCAGACAAATGGCTGTCCAATCTCTTCTTGAAAAGGGCCTTGACTTTTTATATATATATTATAGAGGAAGCTTCCTGGTAGAGAGAAAACAAAGCAGACCTTTTTCTTCTCTCTCTAACAGTGTTAAATCTTGATGTCTTCTAGCAAAGATGAATGATGGGGAATTTTAGAGAAACATGAACATTTATGAGAGGAGAGCAGGTTCCTTCAATGTGACATCCCTCAGACCAGATGGGTTGGTATCCCTACAGTTCTGATTTTAAACCATGTTGGGAGGACATCATGTTAGGAAAGTATAACTTGTGGAACTGGTTCCCTCAAGTCATGGTGAAACAAAAACCAATATGGCTTTAACCTGGCAATAGATTAACGCATTGCGAGGACCCCAAAGATTCTTCATCATGACAGTGATGGGCTACTTTAAAGAACAAAGCAATATGCTGAGAATTATGGGATGCCAAGTCCTTGCCTTAATGGTCCATTTTGGGAGAAATTCAAGTCAAGATTATCTGGCCTTTAGTTCTGACTTTACAAGGTCAGATTTGTAAGGATTCAATTGAATTCCTGGTAGAATTTTAATGCCGGATCAATTTCATGTACTTCAAATAATGGAGTATATAATTTAAGGATTCTAATCCTTGAGCTTTAAGGATAAAAAAAGGCAACAAGCCCCAATAAATTTCCAAACAAAAGAGCATTCCCTGCATAATGTTTCAACAGCGATATTTATGAGTATGCAAGTCCGTGAAAGGGGGGGGAAGTGGGGAGAGAGAGAGAGAGGAAGGTGGAAAAAAACTGAGATTAATTTTAAAAGGTTATATTGATTGCAGTGAAGCATAAACCACAGGCAAGGGGTGTTATGCAATTACGCATGAGCTGGGCTGATGGCGGGAACAGCTGCTTTTGTCTTCACAAAGCCATTCTGAGTTGGAGACTCTTGGATGCAATGAAGCATCAAGGAAAAGGGATCTGAGGCTTGCTTGGAGTAGCACATCTGTGGGCTCGTGCATTTTTAACTCAGAAAGAGAAATGAAGAGGGCAGAAGCTCTGATCCCAGATGCTTATGAACTGAAGCAGAGGGCTTGAAAAATGAAGGTGAAACTGCAAAACATCTGGGCATTGATGTGCTTGAATTCCATTAAAGAGGATGGCTTGGAGGAATTCAAAAGATCCGAAAGAGAATCAAGTCCAGGTTGCATTTATTTATCCAGTCAGCCGTTCTTTGCTTTTTCTAGAGGTCGTTTTTCCAACGTTCCAGCAGGTTGATCAAATGATGCCAAATTCTTGTATCCCCCTTCATGGACAGATGATAATTGGATTAGAATAGAATACAAGATAACGGAGTTGAAAGTGACCTTTGAGGTCCTCTAGTCCAACTCCCTGCCCAAGGCAGGAACCTCATTTCATCCCAGTCAGATGGCAGTCCAGTCTTGAAAACTCCACAGCCTCTGGAGGCAAGCTGTCCCCCTGATTAATTGTTGCCCTGATTAATTGTTCCCCTGATTAATTGTTCTCACTGTCAGGAAATCCCTCCTTACTTCTAGACTGGATCTCTCTTTGAATAAAGGAGAAACAGAACCCGCTAGCCTGGAGGATTGATGGTAGGGGGACCAGGTGGGCACTCTGCTCTTCTGCGGAATTGCACCTTCTAAGGCAGTGGTGGCAAATCTTTTCAGAGACCGAGTGCCCAAACTGCAACCCAAATCCCACTTATGTATTGTGGGCGCTGGGTGGGCATGGCTATGGTGGAAATGGCAGACTGGGTGGGCGTGGCCAGGGTGGGCATGGCCAACTCAATGTTGCTCTGGCGGGTGGGGCAGTGGGCAGGAAGGCATTGTGCTCAGTGGGTGGGAGGGCATGGGGAAAGGCTCCTGAGCCCCACAGTTCTTCTAAGGGGGGGAGGAAGGACTGTGCTGGGATTGGGGCTACTTGTGCCTTCCACTGCCCACCTCCACTCTTCTGCTGAAGATGCCGCAGCTCCGCTTGCCTGGCACGCTTGTGCATGGGGACGCACATAGGGCTGCTGCTTCACTATCCGTGCCTGCTTCCGCCGAAAGTTGCTCCCTTTATAGCCTCTTGCCTATTCCCAGACTGTCCAAGTGAGGAGAGCTGTGCATGCACAGCTCTGCGGAAAGCTGCACATGCGTGGAGAGGAGGAGGAGGAGGGAGCAGCTCGGCCCAGGAATGGCTCGCGTGCCACCAGAGATGGCTCCGTGTGCTGCCTATGGCACACGTGCCATAGATTCGCCACCACGGTCCTAAGGCAAGGAAGAATCTCATCCTGATCCCAGAAAGCTGTAAGGACATGGCTATTTCAGAGGGCCTTTGGGCCTGGGTTCTGCCACCATCAATTCAATTGGCAGCGCTATTATGCTTACATGGACTTTAAATATTATAACTCTATTTTAAAATATGCTTTTTCTGAGCTAGTAGAGTAAGAAATCCTGAGAAATATACAAAACATACTTGGAATCTCTACATAGTGCCATCTATTGATGTCACTGATTAAATCATATAAGAGAGATTTATGAGGTAGAAGGTTGAGTAGTTTTATGGTGGGAGATTTTTTATAGTGGCTTTTCCTTCGTTCAGTTGCATCTCACATCCTGTCCACAAGCTAGCCAAAGGTGGGAGACCTACAAAGCAACCCACCCTCCCCAGAGGCTAATGACTCTTCTGGATTCCAGAGAGGACTGGGGGAATTTCCTGTTTTTGTATGATTGACTCTTGTCAAACCAAGAACATTGTTTGCTCTGTAGAATACAGAATTGTCCTGAATAGTTAATATGATGATCGCTAAATAACCTCTCCTACTTGCAGAGATCAAGTAATATCTTAATATACGATTGAACTGAAGTCTGAAAAGCTAGTGGACAACAGCTGGAACTCAAGTCATGCCTAATGTAATCAAATATAGCTTAAAATCTAGACAGCATACTAAAAAGCAGAGACATCACCCTGCCAACAAAAGTGCGTATAGTCAAGGCCGTGGTTTTTCCAGTTGCTGTGAAAGTTGAACCATAAGAAAGGCTGAGTGCAAAAGAATTGAGGCCTTTAAACTATGGTGTTGGAGAAGACTCCTGTGAGAACCCTGACTGCAAGGTGATCAAACCGGTCAGTCCTAGAGGAGATCAACCCTGACTGCTCTTTAGAAGGCCAGATCCTGAAGTTGAAACTCAAGTAGTTTGGCCACCTAATGAGAAGGAAGGACTCCCTGGAGAAGAACCTGATGCTGGGAAAGATGGAGGGCAAGAGAAGAAGGGGACAACAGAGAATGAGGTGGCTGGACGGAGTCACTGAAGCAGGAGGCATGAGCTTAAAGGGACTCCAGAAGATGGTAGAGGACAGGAAGGCCTGGAGGAACGTTGTCCATGGGGTCGTGATGGGTCGGACACGACTTCGCAACTAACAACAACTACTACTTGTGGGCCTACTCGCTGGCTGTGAGGATAGCAAGGATATTTTTTCTTCTCCACTTCCATTGTGCCTTTCCTTTGTGAAAATTTGCAAGACACTTTGAAGATTAAGTTACTTGTTTTGTCATGACCTTAGTCTCTTCATCTTCAGTTAATGGAATTCTAGAAGTGCAAGCATCCAGAGCACCTTCCTGTCCTGATTTATTGGATTAGTTTAAGTTGCTGAAGCCTGAGGAGAAGAATAAGATTACTGGATGTGTTTGGTCTACATTATGTGCTCTACCCTTGACTTCTTGGCTTATTAAATCTAGTAAGGGGGGGTAGGCTGGCTGGGTTCTATAAGTCATAAATGCCTAGTTGAGAGAGGGAGTGTTCCTGCCTCTTTAAAAAAAGTCAATGATCAGGTTGCTCCTAAAGAAACTAAATCAGGACCCAAGGATGAAAACAAATATAGCTCAACGACCAATCTTCCCTTCCTTGATAGTGTGCTTAAGTAAGTGGACAGCAGTCATCTCTCCTGGTTGAAACTGATTTTGTAGATCCATTTCAAGCTGATTTCTGCCCTGACTATGGTGCAGATATTGACTTGGTCATCCTATGAGAAGATCTCTATCTGTAAAAAAAATGAGGGGTGTGTGAACATGTTTCTTCTGGATGTCAACGCTGCTAACATTGGATGTTTTTGCATTGACAACAGATGGAAGTGTAGTCATCTTTTACCTTTTGCTTTTAGAGTTAGATGATGCTGGGAGGGGGGATGTGAATGAGAGTCCAGCTAGACATAACAACACTAGACTTAGCATGAGAAACAAGGTTATTGTAACCAGAGCTGATAAGGAATTGGCGGCTGGAGAACTGGAGAGGAAGCCCGTGATTCAAGCTAATTGGGGAATGTGATTTATGACTGTCAATTGGAGGGGGGAATTGTGCTTTGATACGGTACTAGGTGCTCAGGAGAGGGGAATCCAGTTTTTGGCTTCGATTATGCAGTGCTGATATTGTGCTACTCAAAATAAAGATTCTTTAAGGTAAACAATGCCTCGAAGCTCTTTTGAAGAGTTTCATCTGTCGGAACCCTGACACTGGACCTTTCAGAGATTTTGGATACCATCTGGACAAGGCATCAGAGTTGAAATGTTGGGGTACTGTGCTATGGTCTGCTCCTACCTGTATGGCCATTTTCAAAAGGTGATGCAGGGGTATTATTGTTCTGCTTCATGACAGTTGAGTTATGGAATCCCTCAAGGTTCCATTTTATCCCAGGTAAAAGAGCGAAGACAGCTCCTCCCTAAGAGTATCAAGAATATATGTTTCATGTAGGTAGTAGTCTGCTTCAGTTTGGCAAGATTCTGTCTACAGGTGTACAACAATAAAGAAATCTTCAGGGAAGACTCCCTATATGTCTTTCTTAGTTGTGTCTTTTTTAGCCTAACACCTTTTCATTTTCCATGGCTTTTAATTGGCTGTTAATTTTATTCTATTTCATATTTCACGAATGACCTCCTAGCTGCTGCCTAACAGTTTCCTAAATTAGGTGCTGTTTTGATTTTGACTCTTTTTTGTATATTTTTATGCAGTTGTATTATAAACCACCCAGAAAACATGGCCACAGGGATTGGGTGGTTTAAAATATTAAACAAACAACCAAGCCAAGACATTGTTGTCTGCATTCTTGATAGGGTCAATCCCTACCATGGGTTGTATCTCTTGTTTTTCTTTGTGGACTATTTGCTCAGAGAATAGTTATAGAGTATCTGGTGTCAAGATGCCCACAGACCAGAAGGTCTTGGATAAAGAAATAATTCTGTGCTTAATCAGAATGGATAGAACAGAAAGGGAGTGTGGCGTTAAGGGCAGAGAACAGCTATTAAGTAAGTTCTTGCAAAGCCAAAGACATACCAGACCCTACTTACACATCAGCGAGTTTGGGGTCAGGGAAGGTCACTTTTCATCTTCTTTCATGTTTCTCTGAACCCATAAAGTGATTGGCTGATTATCTAGGAAGCTGTATCACCCTCCTGACAATTTATTCCTTTAAGCCAAAAGAAAAGCATCTGAATGATATTGTTTGGGTGAGCATGAAGCATCAGACTAAATGTTACTTCCAGCCATGGTGGATTTTGTTTGATTCTGAGTCTTGAAAGAAGAGATAGGAATGCTTCCCTAACATCTTGCTCTCACTTTTCAAACATTACTGATGCATTTGGAGTTTTTCAGAGGACCGTTTTTGTTTTAATTTACAGCTTTTCCACTAAATGCTGTGTCACAGTTTTTCAGTTGCTCAGTTCAATTATATCTCTACCTCACTGCTTCCTCCTTCTCCTCTCTCTCTCTGTCTCTCTCTCTGTGTCTCTCTCTGTCTCTCTTTCTCTCTCTCTCTGTCTCTCTCTCTCTGTCTCTCTCTCTGTCTCTCTGTCTCTCTGTCTCTCTCTCTCTCTCTCTCTCTGTCTCTGTCTCTCTGTCTGTCTCTGTCTCTGTCTTTGTCTCTCTGTCTCTGTCTCTGTCTCTGTCTCTGTCTCTGTCTCTGTCTCTGTCTCTCTCTCTCTGTCTCTCTCTCTCTCTCTCTCTCTCTCTCTCTCTCTCTCTCTCTCTCTCTCCCTCTCTCTCCTTTGCAGTATTTTACCAATGCACCAATGGAGTTTATGCATTTACAGTACATGACCATTTACTGTAAGTTAAACCAAATGGCTTTCTCTAGAATGTTTTATCAATCTAAATATATGCAGAAGCACTACACAGTTAATTAATGCACATATTATTTGTTTGCTTAACATCATTTTTATACTACTCCAATCACACAGTTCAGGGTGATTCACAAGACTTTTAAAGCTCAAACCGAGCAGAATACCAAGTATAATCAGTTTCTATGGTAATTCTTCGTCTTCTTTAGACAGTAACCGTTAAAAGCCCAGGTTTAAATAATGCAACTTTGAGAAGTTCCTGAAAAGACAGGAGTGAGGGCATCAACCAAATTTCTGGAAAATACACATTCCATGATGTAGGAGGACAAAGGAGAGGGCCTCTTTCCTGATTCCTCTTCCCTTCCCCTCATGTGTGATGGAATCTTCTGCAGCCCTTCTCTTGATGACCTCATAGGATGCAGAAATATAATAGACAAGGCAGTCCCTAAAATAACATTGTGTCTTGCCCTCAAAGCCTTTATAGGTAATAGCCAGCTCATTCTATGCTGATGATATGGCTATCTAACACATCATCTGGAGCTTCCTGGTCATCTTCAAAGGCATCCCCATACAAGGAGTGCTGCAGTACACCAGACATGAAATTGTGAGAGAGTGAGATGCTGTTGCCATTGCTTCTTGGTCCAAGATGGACATAGTCCCCTAGCCATCACTAACACCTGGTATTCAAAGACAGTGGCATTCTGCTACAAGAAGTATTTACTTGCCACGTATCCTCTGACTTAGTAAAGCTCTGAAACAAACGCCCTTTTTTAAATTTTTTTTATTATTAGATATCCGTTTGTACATGTAAACAAAGAAAAAATTCAAGTTAAAGCCATTCAACTTAATACAATCATTTTAAATTTGTAGACCTTTTTCACTCCGTATATCCATGTTTAACTATAAGCCAACTACATTTTAAAAAATTTAAATTTCACTTCTTTTCAGATCAATCCATTGGACATCAAACAAACAAGTCATCTTATTAAAATTAATACTTTTCATGTCAATATACCCATCCCTTCAACAAGTACCTTCTTAGTCTATTTAATATATATCTTCCATTAATCGATAGCCCTTTTGAAGCTGCATGGCAAAGCAACATGTGCTCCCTTCTAAATTTTCTGCATAACACTAGTTTGCATTGATTCAGCCACTTAACTCAGGCATATACATTCAGCATCTTCTGGCTTCTGGGTGTGCTGAAAGAGGCATTAGGAGTGACACAAAGTTCCTCAGTGGTGCAAAAGACCTCATCCCAACAAATTATAGACACATTATACTAATTTTCAAGGGGCGTGAAGACTTACAAGTGTCCAAATTAGTATAGGACACCTAGATCTTCAAGCACATAAGTGCCAAGCCAAACCATATTTGGGTGATGTCATTGGTGGAACCAATTGCCTTCCTTCTTTCTTTTCCACTGAGCTCCTGATTGCTTCATTTCCCGAGTTCAACTACAGAGAAGATGGAGCTTCATTGGAGCCTCATCCACTCTTTCCATGTTCTTTTGACTTTTCTTCCAATAATGAACATGCCTGCAGTTCTCTTTTTCTTTCTTCCTTTGGTGGTCTTTTTTTCTTCTGGCACTTGAGAAGGATATCACATCCGCATTGTTTGGCAAAGCACCACACCATGTGTAAGAAGAGCCTTGATCATTATAACAATAGCTGGAAACATTGATTTTGCTGCAGCAAATAACTTCATTCTACTCTTTGCTTTGGTTAGGTAGTTTTCATGTCTAGCTTTGCTCCTATAAGGTTTTGTTGCTGTTGTTGTTGTTGTTCCTTTCTAAAATGGATTTATAAGAAGTGGACTTTGTATTTTTAGATGTCTGAGATAGCTAAGGGATCTCCTACAGCATTGCTGAACTGTTAAAAAAAGTTGTACTTACCATCTAAGGCAGGGGTGTCAAACTCAATTTCACTGAAGGCTGCATCAACATTGCGGTTGCCTTCAGGGGGCCAGGTGGGTGCTGCCTACTGGGTGGGCATGGATGGAGTGGGTGTGGCCTACTGGGTGGGTGTGGCCAGCTCTATACTGTTCACTTCAAGGGTACCTGTGGGGGCCTGGGCAGGAGTGAGACAGATCTAAGGGTTCTGGCAGAAGGGGGTGGGACCAGGGCAAGTGCCAAGCCATGGTCCACTGGAGGAGCCTCAGTGGAACCGCATCTACATGGAGGGAAGTGGGTAGTGGGGTGCCCCAGGGCTCTGTTCTGGGCCCAGTGCTCTTCAACATCTTCATCAACGACTTGGACGAGGGGATAGATGGGGAAATCATCAAATTTGCAGACGACACCAAGCTGGCAGGAATAGCCAACACTCCAGAAGACAGGCTTAAGATACAGGAGGATCTGGACAGACTTGAACACTGGGCGCTATCTAACAAAATGAAATTCAAGGGTGAAAAAAGCAAGGTTCTACATTTAGGCAAGAAAAACCAAATGTACAGGTATAGTATAGGGGGTATCTTGCTCAATAGTTGTAACTGTGAGAGGGACCTCGGAGTCCTAGTGGACAATCACTTAAATATGAGCCAGCAGTATGCTGCAGCTGCCAAAAAAGCCAACACAGTCCTGGGCTGCATTAACAGAGGGATAGAATCAAGATCACATGAAGTATTAATACCACTTTACAATGCCTTGGTAAGGCCACACTTGGAATACTGCATCCAGTTTTGGTCACCACGATGTAAAAAAGATGTTGAGACTCTAGAAAGAGTACAGAGAAGAGCAACAAAGATGATCAGGGGACTGGAGGCTAAAACCTATAAGGAAAGGCTGATGGAATTGGGTATGTCTAGTTTAATGAAGAGAAGGATGAGGGGGGACATGATAGCAGTGTTCCAATATCTCAGGGGCTGCCCCAAAGAAGAGGAAGTCAAGCTATTCTCCAAGGCGCCTGAAGGCAGGACAAGAAGCAACGGATGGAAACTCATCAAGGAGAGAAGCAACCTAGAACTAAGGAGAAACTTCCTGACAGTGAGAACAATTAACCAATGGAACAACCTGCCTCCAGAAGTGGTGAATGCTTCAACACTGGAAGTTTTTAAGAAGAGTTTGGACAGCCATTTGTCTGAAATGGTATAGGGTTTCCTGGCTGAACAGGGGGTTGGACTAGATGACCTCCAAGATCCCTTCCAACTTTATTACTATTATTATTGTTGTTGTTGTTGTTGTTATTATTATTATTATTATTATTATTATTATTATTATTATTATTATTATTATTATTATTATTATTACTGTTCCTCTCAGGCCATGCAGGGGGGCTCATGGAGCTAAGACTGAATGTGTTTCAGCATAAATGGCCACCACAAAATTGTACATTGGCTCCCGGCTGGTCTGGGCCAGGGCCAAGCAGAGGGGCCATTCTCTCACTGTTTCCAGGATGGCTTCGTGGGCCGTATGAAACCACTTTGTGGGCCGCATCCAGCCCCCGGGCCTTGTGTTTGACATGTCCGATCTAAGGTCATGCAGTTATGTATTCATTCCAGAAAGCACCATGGTACAGAGGAAGCTCTGTCCAGGGCTATTCAGCTTTGGGACCCTTGGTTCTCTCTGAGCTTGGTGGTTTTCTTCATCACCAAACTAAGTAACATTATCAGTGCACTGATTAAATTGCCTAGTGTGGTAATGAAACATCTGCAAGAAAACCACCAAGCTCAGAGAGCACTCAGGAGCCCACAGTTCAACCCTGAGCTACAAATATTCTTTTCTATCAGTAGTATCCAGCTTCTCAAGTTTGAGTGGATCACTTGACCCTCTTTTCCAGCTTCTAAACTATAATTGCAGATCTTCAACCGTTTCAACCGCTCTTTTTCTCCTTAACGGAAAGACAAATTCTAGGAGGACCTTTATTGCAGCTTCTCTTCTTCTCCCTGTCTTAGACTCCTCTGGGAATGGAAAGTATATCCAGAGAAAATTGGATTGGAATTAATTTTTATTACTACTCATTAGTAGAGGTAAGTTTGGTAGGAAGCCAAGACTTTTAGAAAAATATTTTAAAAAATCGAAGGGAAAAGAAATAGTAGTAACATGCATGTGTATGTGCACATCAGCCTTTTGGTGGTGCCTGTCAGGAGTTTGCTACTTATGCAGCATTTTTTCATTACACAAATTTAGTGCTCCTCTTCAACCGATTGTAATTCCTCCAAAAGTAAAACAGAGGGAAGAAAAGAAAGAAATTATTGTCTTCCACCAAATGGAAGAAAAAGAAAAGATTATCCAGGGAATTAAAAGCTCTGAGTTATGGCTCTTGCTTTAGGGATTTAAAAACACACACACACACACACATAAAATGTAAAGCTAGGCTGAGATTGGAGACGTAATTGATGTAGTAAAAAACCTTGAGTAGTGACATTGAGATGCAAGATAACATTAACCCAGGTTTTTTTATTTTTATTTTCAGTCAAACCTAACTTGACAGGGGGACACTAAGAGGAAATGAAAAGAAGACAAATGCAAGTTGTTGTTGGTGACATCCCACTTTGTAAAAGCCTCTGAGGGATGAGATTAGAAGAAAAATGTCAGCCATGAGGGCTGGAGCGAGCGGGGAGAGGGGAAGATGCTTGAATGGAAAGAAGTTGCATTACCCTTAACCATGGAATTACCTCAGGGTTTGACCTGTTTTATGGAAATATGACACATCTGAAAAATATGTACTCTTCCAGCTTTATAAAAGCTACAGACAAATCAAGAAAGAAGAAAAATGTCAGCCATGAGGGCTGGAGCGAGCGGGGAGAGGGGAAGATGCTTGAATGGAAAGAAGTTGCATTACCCTTAACCATGGAATTACCTCAGGGTTTGACCTGTTTTATGGAAATATGACACATCTGAAAAATATGTACTCTTCCAGCTTTATAAAAGCTACAGACAAATCAAGAAAGCCTTTCAGTGGAATCTAAGACTGCTAAAATCCCTGGGATAGCTAGACACAAGAACCATTTGTCTGAAATGGTATAGGGTTTCCTGCCTGAGCAGGGGGTTGGACTAGGTGACCTCCAAGGTCCCTTCCAACTTTATTGTTGTTAATTGCGAAGTTGTGTCCGACCCATTGCGACCCCATGGACAACATTCCTCCAGGCCTTCCTGTCCTCTACCATCTTCTGGAGTCCATTTTTATTATTATTATTATTATTATTATTATTATTATTATTATTATTATTGTTGTTGTTGTTGTTGTTGTTGTTGTTGTTGTTGTTGTTGTTGTTGTTGTTATCTAAGGCAATATATATAGCTGGTCTCCTCGTTTTGACCATGCATAAAATCAGTAAATATGTAATTTGATATTCACCATGACTCACATGAATATGCTGGTTCCTCAGTCCCTAAGGAAGAATGGTGCATGGCAACAAGGCGGATGCCCTCTTCTTCATGGACAAAATGGCAGCCACCATTTTCACGTGTGCAGATAAACAGAAAGACATGTCCCAAAAACTAGTAGGTTCCAGTGATTACCGGGAATGTTGATGTCTAGTCTAACAATGAGAAGGACTAGGGATGACATGACAGCAGTCTTCCAATATTTGAGAGGTTGTCACATAGAACAGGACGGAATAACAGAGTTGGAAGGGATGTTGGAGATCTTCTAGTCCAGTGTTTCTCAACCTTGACAATTTTAAGGCATGTGGACTTCAACTCCCAGAATTCCACAGCCAGCATTGCTGGCTGTGGAATTCTGGGAGTTGAAGTCCACATGCCTTAAAATTGTCAAGGTTGAGAAACACTGTTCTAGTCCAACCCCCTGCTCAGGCAGGAGACCCTATTTATACCATTTCAAATTGTCCAACTCTTCTTAAAGATCTCCAGTATTTTGGAGCACTTATGGAGGCAAGAAGAAGGGATCAACCTATTCTGCAAAGCCCCTAAAGGTAGGACAGGACATAACAGATGGAAACCTATCAAGAAGAGATCCAACCTAGAATTAAAGAGAAATTTCCTGTCAGCGAGAACAATTAATCAGTGAAACAGCTTGCCTCCAGAAGTTATGGGTGCTCCATTATTGGAGGTTTTAAAGAAGAGATTGGACAACCATTTGTCTGAAATGGCATCATGTTTCCTGCTTGAGCAGGGGGGAGGTTGGACTACAAGACCTCTAAGGTCCCTTCCAACTCTCTTATTATGTATTCTGTAAATTTAAAGAACTTCAGGGCCAGCTGCTTCATAAATCTTACTCATTTCTGGGGCCTTCAATGGCCACCCAACCCTTTCTTCCTATTCCAAAAGCCTCTGATCCCTCTCCTTAACCTGTAAAACCCTTTTAATGGAACCCACCTTTGTATAATCTGGACTCTGGATCCATCAGATATGGGGCCAAATTACTTTTCCAAAAGTTCATCAAATGTATGGATGGGAAAACTGGAAAATCTCTACATTTCTCCAGGAGTTCTCCAACCATTTTTGAAGGGTTAGTTCAAGACAGTAACTGAAAAGGACCATGAAATAACGTTCTCCCTGGTGTCTTTCCTGGATATGTAATTGCCATGTTGGGAGGCTACAGAAAATGGCAGGAATAATCATCTGTTAAAAGAAATGGCATATTTGTGGCCTTGTTGTCACTTACAAATAAGTGCCAATGTTCCTCTATCTGCCTTCCTTCAATGAAATGTCTCTGAAATTCTATTTTCTTGTGAAAGCAGTTTGAAGGCACTTTTCCTCCTCCACCTGAATGAAAACATGTAGGGACAAATGCTGGAGAACATCCTGCCAATGTTCTCATCAATGAAATGCACTTACAAGGACGAAGAGATAAAAGAAAAGAACAGCACATTTCTATGTGACGTCTGCACAGAAGAGAAGAAATCTCTTTTGCTGTGCCCACTTGAGAATATGCATCCATTGTCTGTCAGTGGAACTCATCTCACATTATCAAGTAATATGTGAAACAGCCGCAGGCGGAAATGGAACAGAAGGAAGAGGAACCTTCCCAGCATCACAGCTGTCTCAGGAGAACTTTCCAGCAAGACGCTAAAGTGCAGAAAGTAACAGAAGAGGAGGGTCCATTATCAAAGGAAGCAAGCCAGGCAGCCAAAATTGCGTAATTACTGTTACGCAAGGCACAGAAGAATCAGAGCTTACTATTCTAGCACGTTGCTTGTTGAGCTTCATAACGCTATAGAGCAGGGGTGTCAAACTGCCAGCCCGCAGGCTGGATGCGTCATGCGGAAGCCGCATCCACCCCCTTGCCGGCAATGGCAAAACTCTCCCGATACGTTGTGCGATGTCATATGTCCCGATACGTTGTGCAATGTTTGACATGTCTGCTCCAGATGTAAACCTGAAAGCATTGCACAGGAAATGCAAGTAGTCCTCAACTTACAACTATTTGGGTAGTGACTGCTTGAAGTTACAACAGCACTGAAAAAAGGGTAAGTCCCTTTTGGGGTTGTGAGGTCTTGTGCCTCACAACCCCAAATGTTGCAGCCTGCCCATGGTCATGTGATCAAACTTTGGAAGCTTAGCAGCTAGCATGAGTTCACAACAGTTACAACGTTCTGAGATTGTGTGATTGCCATCTGTGACCTTCCCAGCCAGCTTCCAACAAACAAAATCAAAATCCATAGGGATTCACTCAGTGACTGCATGATTCACTTAACGCTGCAAAAAGAAGTCATAAAGTCAGACGTGACTCCCTTAACAAGTGTCTGGCTGAGAAATTCTATCCCAACTGTGGTCATAAGTACCTGTAGGCAGGAATGCTTTTCCCCCCCAATCTTTTTTATTAATTTTTCTTTTTTTCCAATATATGTTAAGTTTTCCAATCAACAAGTTGTCTGAAATTTACTAAACTAATACATATTCAATTCCTAATCCTTGCTTCTTTTCTCTAACCAAGTGTAAAATAAGTTCCAAATTTGATAATAATCTGTATCTTCTTTGTCTTTCAGCCTCATGGTTAATCTATCCATCTCTGCACATTCCAAAATCTTCCTGATTATTTCTTCCTCTGATGGCAAAGCTTCATTCTTCCAATATTGTGCAAAAATTATTCTTGCTGCTGTAGTAATATGTACTGTAGGCAGGAATGCTTAGTGTAATAGATACAAGGCAAGTCATGTTGAAGAGGCAACACAATGTCTTATTGGGCACAGTCTCAGTGAAGTGCTCAGAGTGCTAGAATGGAATGGAATGGAATGGAATGGAATGGAATGGAATGGCATGGAATGGAATGGAACGGAATGGAATGGAATGGCAGAGTTGAAAGGGACCTTGGAAGTCTTCTAGTCCAACCCCCTGCTCAGGCAGGAAACACTATACCAGGGGTGTTAAACTGCCGGCCCGCGGGCCGGACGCATCATGTGAAAGCCACACCCACCCCATTGCCAGCAATGGCAAAACTCTCCCGATACGTTGCACAACATCCCATGACGTCGCGAGTTTGACATGTCTGCCCTATACCATTTCAGACAAATGTTTGTCTAATCTCTTCTTAGGAACTTCCAGTGTTGGAGCATTCACAACTTCTGGAGGCAAGTCATTCCACTGATTAATTGTTCTCACTGTCAGGAAGTTTCTCCTTAGTTTTAGGTTGCTTCTCTCTTTGATTTGTTTCCATCTATTGCTTCTTGTCCTGCCTCAGGTGCTTTGGAGAACAGCGTGACTCTCTCTGCTACTGAAATTACTTCAGCTTATCCAATTGCTAGAGGAAGCTTTTGCGCATATTTGTGTACAAGACCTTCGCTAGCAACTACACATGTCACAGAAAGTATCCAAAGCCATTTGAGTTGAACTTGAATGGCGAATTCACTTTATTTCATTGTTTCCAAGGGGGAAGTTAGCATTTTCTAGATGTGAGGGGTCCTTGGTGCTCTCTAAGCTGGTTGTTTTCTTCCAGACATTTCATTACCCGAACTGTAATTTTATTTGGGCCATGAAATGTCTGCAAGAAATGTCTGCAAACTCAGAGAGCACAAAGGATCCCTGATTTCAACTCTGCAATGCAAATACTCTCCTTTATTTTCCAGGTCTGCTGGGACCACTATGCCCAAAAAGGTCCACAGTCCCTGTTAGCTGGAAAGCCTGGGAGTTTTTTATCTATATCATGGGTGTCAAAGTTGCCAGAGCTGAGGTGGGCACGGAAGAGCAGTTTGATACCCCTGATCTATATAAAGTCAACACAGTCCTAGGGATGGAATCAATTATGGAAAAGAGAATGAATACTTAATATTAAATGTATTGACAGCTGCGAGAATAGCATTTGCCCAATTCTGGAAAAAGTGAAAATCTACCATCTGACCAGATTATAATAGTAAAAATACTTGAATGTGCTGAAATGGACAGATTAACTTTAGAAATGAAAGAGAAAGAAGACTCAATCTATTTTAAAACATGGGATAAATTTTACCAATGGATAGCAACACGATAGAATGAGAAAAGCTGATGGAATTGAATGGGATAATTGTTATTTTGTATTTAAATTCTATGTTTATTGTTATGAATTCTTCTTCCCCTTTCTATTTGTGATTTTAACAACAAGTAATTATAACTAATAAGTAATACACCAATATGTTAATGTTATTATGATTAATTAGCAATATATTAATATTATACTAAGTATGGTTATTTTATATTAATTATTATAACCCCACTATTATACCTATCCTTTCCCCTGGTCTAACTCTTTTTGTTTGTCACCCCTTGTTATACCCCCATTGAGCCCACTTCCCCTTTATCCTTATAAAATCTAATAAAATATCTATCTATCCATCTATATATAGGTCTTTGGTTATTCAGGTTTTCTCCCACATAAAATTGGAAGTGTCTTTGCGACATTTCGACAAAGTCCCATTCGTCATCTTCAGGCAGGTGTTTTCGGCTTCGTGCTTCTAGGACTAGAAGCACTGTTATAATTAATTACTGTGATAGCAACCATTTTAAATGAAGTCTAGTCAGAATGAGCAGGAGCTAAACTGCCAAAGAGATCCTTCTTAAACTATTGTTTCCCTTGTAGCTGCAGTTTTCATTCAGAAATCTCAGTTTGCTTTTTGGGGAAAATGTTGCACTGGGACATCGTAAGAAGTAGGCAAATGTTTGATGCTCCAAATCAGTTGAATTGTTTGAGCCTGATTTGGAGCACGGGATACATTTAGTAACTCAGATCAATCACTTGATTCAGACCAATGCATTACCTCAAATTAAATGCTTCCAAATTGATTCAGACCACTTTGGATGCTTTTCAGGTCTGCGCAAATGCAATTTAATGGTCCAGATAAGACCTTTCCAACTGTATTATTCTATTCTATTCTATTCAAATTAGTTCGACTATCCAAAGTGGATTAGTTTTCTGAATGAATGAGATTGTTTTAAATCAAATTGTATGTGATTTATATGCATCTAATATAAAAATGCATACAAGAGTTTCCATTAGCCTTCAGAATTAGTGAAAGGCAAATTCACATTGTGCATTTGGAATGAATGATCACATAAGAACCAATTGGAACCGAATCCTCTACGTTTTGGTCTTCTTTTTCTAATGTATAGATAGTCCTTGACTTACAACCATTCATTTAGTAACTGTTCAAAGTTACAACAGCACTGAAAAAGTGATTTAAAATTGGCCCTCACACTTAATGACCATCGCAGCATCCATAGAGTCACATGATCCAAGTGTAGGTCCTTGGCAATGGGCATGTATTTATGACAGGTACAGCATCTCGAGGTCAAACGAGGCAGCTTCCGACAAACAAAGTTAACAGGGGAAGCCAGTTTTGTTTAACAAACTGCAGTGATTCACTTAACAACCATGGGTGCAAGACACTTATCAACTTCCTTCCTTAGCAACAGAAATTGTGGTCATAATTTGAGGACTGACTGTGACTGAATTTACCCTCAACTAGCTGACCTGTAAGCAAGGCAAGAGCCCTACATATTCTTTTCAACCAGCTTTGTCTATTGCTCTTTGGTTCAGAAAACAACCAGAATTTTATCTTGCCTTGCCAAAGTTGACAAAGTGATTGTGGTTATGTTGCGGAGCTGCTCCTGACCTACCAAACTGACTTACAGGGGTTTTGCCTACCCCCTAGGACCCTGTCCAACTAGTTAATAATAATGATGATGATAAAGTTGGAAGGGATCTTGAGGTCATCGAGTCCAAGCCCCTGCTGTCCAGTCTCTTCTTAAAAACTTCCAGTGTTGGAGCATTCACCGCTTCTGGAGGCAGGTTGTTCCACTGGTTAATTGTTCTAACTGTCAGGAAGTTTCTCCTTAGTTCTAGGTTGCTTCTCTCCTTGATTAGTTTCCATCCGTTGCTTCTTGTCCTGCCTTCAGGCACTTTGGAAAATAGCTTGATTGCCTCTTCTTTGGGGCAGCCCCTGAGATACTGGAACACTGCTATCATGTCCCCCCTCATCCTTCTCTTTATTAAACTAGACATACCCAATTCCAGCAGCCTTTCCTTATATGCTTTCGCCTCCAGTCCCCTAATCATCTTTGTTGCTCTTCTCTGTACTCTTACGAGAGAGATCATTGTAGAGAAGGACAGACTGGAAGTGGAAAGGTGAGCTGCCTTTGCAGATGGGCATTTTCTGCTCTGTCATCCTGACTCTCAGAATTGTTTGGAGAGACAGGAAGGACAAGTCCAGGAACATCCTCAATGTGGTTCTGCTGCCACCTACTTTCCATCCTAAGAGCAGCACCACAGGAAATGCCGAAAAGCAGAAATTTGCTGGAGAATTGGAGACGATTGCTCTAAAATGAATAATACAAGCAGGCTCCTGGTTCAGTTCCACTTCAGATCAATAATTCAGGCACAAAGCAGATGGCTCCTCATTTAAAAAATGCTTGGCAAAGAGAATCCTTTCCACTGATTGAATAGTCAAGGTTGCTTGCCACAGTTCCTCAATTCTGCTTCCTGGGACCTTAGAAAGATTGCAGAGCCCTCTGTCCATATAGAGTATAGATGTTGATAGCCTACAAGTTAAAATATGGCCATTGCGATATTAGTTTGCATAGCTTTATCTGTAAACTAGAAAGAGAGAGAGAGAGAGAGAGAGAGAGAGAGAGAGAGAGAGAGAGAGAGAGAGAGAGAGAGAGAGAGAGAGAGATCAATGGAAGTTATGCTAAATCTCAGAAATTTCCAAGGTCTGAACTGAAGTAAAAAAGGCCATTCGTAACAGAGAGACCAAGCTCAGCCCAGTAACAGAAAATCAAATAAAAGTATCTCTAAAAGATGCCCCTTCAGCTTCTGCCTGAACATATCTAAAGAAATATTTTGTCTCTGGTGCAGTGATCAAGCTGTTCTCCTTCTTAGGACATTTCTCCTAATATAATTCCATGTCTTGCAAGTCAGGGTGATAAAGTGTTTGAGTTCTTACATATCAGTCTGTAATATATCAGCCTTCTCAAGGCCAAATGCTTCCAATTACTTTCATTTTCCTCATTGTGCAAGACAGAAAATGTGACTTGCACGATTTCTGTTGATGGGAAGTATTTGGGGATTAAATATATTTTCGAAGGATAACACTTGTGGGCCAAAACTAACAGAATCAAATTTGGGGATGGAAAAATCGAACTGTTTCTTTAACAGGAGGGCCTTGACATTCCCTTCCAGCAGTTGCTAAAAATTATAACATTAAAATCTCATCATAAGTGGAAAAAAGAAAGTGAAAGAGAAGGTGAAGAAAATAAAAAAAACAGAAAGAAAAAAGTAGTATTAGTAAGTTGAGTGTTCTTCTCTTTTATTGTGTGGGAAGCCCCCCCCCCAAGAATGAAATATTTGGGGGGATATTAAAAGAGGCAGAATATTATATTTCCCTAAAGGAGAAGAGGAGACACATCTTCTTAAAAGCAGAATGCAGCCTCAGTCTTCCCGCTTTAGGAAAAACAGCTTCAACTAGAAGGCTGAGGTCTTTAGGAATGGAGACTTTGTAATCCAGAGGTCACCAACCTGTAATCCAGAGGCCACCAACCTTTGTCAGTTGACAGACTAGAGGAAAAGAGAAGGGGAAGCATTTTACACGCGTGTGTGTGCGTGTGCACAGGGCCGTGAGCACACGCGCCCCACAAACGGGGCAGGGCTAGTATCCGCGTGATACTCCCTAACTCTGCCCCGTTCTTGCGTGGCACAGCACCTTGTTTCTGCACCCTGTGACAATCTGACTAAGGCAGTGGTGGCGAACCTATGGCACGGGTGCCAGAGGCGGCACTCAGAGCCCTCTCTGTGGGCACGTGCGCCATCGCCCCAGTCCTAGGCCTTCAGCTGGGTTTTATAAAACCTTTTCGCTTTAGGCCTCCACCGCCATGTGCAAAAAAAAAAGGTTCAATCAATCAGTCAATTTCAACTTCTTGCGGGAAAAAAAAGATCTTGCAAAGTTGGAATTGATTGATTGAACTTTTTAGTCCCACCCAGTCTGCCGTTACCACTGCAGCCACGCCCCCAATGGGCCACACCCACCCGGCACTCGACGATGCATAAGTGGGTTTTGGGTTGCAGTTTGGGCACTCGGTCTCTCAAAGGTTCGCCATCACTGGACTATATGGTACCTCCTCCTTCTTCTCATTTCCTGAATTAGGAAGGTATCTGTCTAATCCTCTTTGGCACATTTTCTGCCTGTTGTGGATTTAAGACGTTTCTCCCCTTGCTGCTTTGGTAATGAATATCACATACCTCTGTCAAGGCCATCTTCTTTACTCTCTACAACACCCAAGAAACCAATTCAGACATCCACTCCCTTCAAATATCTGGTCTACCTGGAAGTTACGGTAAGCATTACTTCCCAAATGTAATGGGATGGAGGAGGAAAGAAAAGCACAGTCTAAACAACTATCATCCAAAAAGTATCTCAGCTCACAGAAGGAACAGTTGTATGGGAAGCATCTCAGAATGGACCAGCCTTAGTTTTTTGGAAAGTAAACATAAGGAACGGGAGAAGGGCTTTCAGACATAATAATAATAATAATAATAATAATAATAATAATAATAATAATAATAATAATAATAATAATAATAATAATAATAATAATAATAATAATAATAATAGTAATAGTAATAGTAATAGTAATAGTAATAGTAATAGTAATAGTAATAATAATAATAAAGTTGGAAGGGACCTTGGAGGTCATCGAGTCCAACCCCCTGCTCAGGCAGGAAACCCTACACCATTTCAGACAAATGGCTGTCCAGTCTCTTCTTAAAAACTTCCAGTGTTGGAGCATTCACCGCTTCTGGAGGCAGGTTGTTCCACTGGTTAATTGTTCTAACTGTCAAGAAGTTTCTCCTTAGTTGCTTCTCTCCTTGATCAGTTTCCATCCATTGCTTTTCGTCCTGCCCTCAGGTGCCTTGGAAAATAGCTTGACTCCCTCTTCTTTGGGGCAGCCCCTGAGATATTGGAACACTGCTATCATGTCCCCTTGTCCTTCTCTTTGTTAAACTAGACATACCCAATTCCAGCAGCCTTTCCTTATATGTTTTGGTCTCCAGTCCCCTAACCATCTTTGTTGCTCTTCTCTGTACTCTTTGTAGAGTCTCAGCATCTTTTTTACATCATGGTGACCAAAACTGGGTGCAGTATTCCAAGTGTGACCTTACTAAGGCATTGTAAAGTGGTATTAATACTTCACGTGATCTTGATTCTGTTACTGTAATCTTAGGATAAATGTGGTACCCATGATTTGAGCTTCTTCTTTGGACAACCTCAAAGGGCTGACATCAGATCTTCCACTTCTGATGGATTTTCGCATCAGCTGAAATTATCCAGTTCCTCTGAGCTTTTCTCTGCAGCAGAAACTGTAATACAGAAATGCCTGTTAGTTGTTTTGTCACATCTTCCCAACTCCTGTACAATTTATCTTCTCTTTAGTGAGATTTTCTCCCTGAGTCAATTTGATTCTGTGATTAATGAAGCTCTCAAAAGAAATGAAATTATTCCCTGCAGACACAATTATAAATATTATCACATTAATAGGGTCCTGAGTATATTAGCTGAGTTGCTTCCACATCAGTGGAAGAATATTTGATGAAGCCATCACCCACATATCCTGATGCAATCAGGAACTCAAGTTGGCTTCAACTCAAGACCTCCTTCCACAAGAGTCCTAAAGTGGAATGTAGAACCCAGAACAAAACCCAAACTACAGGTAAGATTCCTGGCAGAAAATAACTTAAAATATTTTGCACTTTGGTTTTTTTGTACAGGAGCAAACTTGATCTACAGATATCCACAGATTATTTCTGAAGGAGAAGCTGTTGGCAGGAAGTGAGTGGTGCGTTAAGAGAGAAAGCATTTCCACTTGTCCGCTCCAATCCCTTGTTCTTTAGTTTGTTTTATTTTATTTTCATCCGTTTTCACACTTATAATTGTCTGGATATTTGTATATTTTATTACACTGTAAGCAGCTCAGAGTCACCTTGAACTGTGAGATGGGCTGCAGATAAATTTAATAAAATTTCCTGCAGGAATGCGGCTCTCAAGAGACTAAAACTGCCTGTTGCTGGTGTGTAGAACTGAAGGGCAGGATGAAATATTTAAGAACTCATATAAATCATCATCTGTTCAGTAGGGAAATTTGGCTGGAGAAAAATGCCTGTGCAAAAGTCGTTTGAAGAGCTGTGGTGGTGCGGTGGCTAGAATGGGGTATTGCGGGCTAATTTACTGCTCATTGTCAGGAGTTTGATCCTGACCAGCTCAAGGTTGACTCAGTCTTCCATTCTTCCAAGGATGATAAAATGCGGACCCAGATTGTTGGGAGTAATATGCTGACTCTGTAAACTCCTTAGGCTTGTAAAGCACTATGAAGCGGTATATAAGTCTTAAGCGCTATTGCTATTGCTATTGCTATTGCTATTGCTATTGCTATTGAATGTTCATACCAATTTGAAGGCATTTGATTCAGCTCAGCCAATTAAAGGGATCCAGGGATTTAATTCTGAGAGATACCTTGATAGATTCACCTTTGGTTTTGAGTCAAAGTTTGTGCAGCTCCACCAAAGTGGGTTTTAGTTGTAGTACTTTTATTGTTTAGTGAAATACAACACAAACAGCACAGAGCTTTAAAAATAAAAATAAAGGAGAAGAAAATTTCATTAATCTGATAATATAATGTAGATTGGGCTGTATGACTTTCCACCTCAGATCTGGGTGTTGTGTTTTAAGCCTGAAGCAGCTGTAGCCTGAATTGTTTGGCACTTGGTACATACTCTGCTACATCAGAATACATACTGTCATAGCAGCAAAGTAAGCATTGGCGTAAGCATTGGCTACAAAACAAGATTCTGATGAAAGACTAGACTGGACTGGACTGGACTGGACTGGACTAGACTACACTAGACTAGAATAGAATAGAATAGAATAGAATAGAATAGAATAGAATAGAATAGAATAGAATAGAATAGAATAGAATAGAATAGAATAGAATAGAATAGAATAGAATAGAATAGAATATATGGGGATGGTAATGGGAATAGAATAGAATAGAATAGAATAGAATAGAATAGAATAGAATAGAATAGAATAGAATAGAATAGAATAGAATAGAATAGAATAGAATAGAATAGAATAGAATAGAATATATGGGTATGGTAATGGGAATAGAATAGAATAGAATAGAATAGAATAGAATAGAATAGAATAGAATAGAATAGAATAGAATAGAATAGAATAGAATAGAATAGAATAGAATGATTGGACACACAAAAGTTTGTCTCCAGTGCTTAAGCTCTCATTATACATACAAGCAACAAAGTGATAAATCGTAAATAATAAGATACAATAAATCATAAGACACAAACAACAAGTGATAAATCATAAGATACTAATAGGAGAAGGTAGTCGGAAAGATGAGAAAATGAAAAAGATGGAAAGATGAGAAGGATAATAGTGATTCATCCCTACTACATGGATAAATATCTTTAGGCATACGACTGTGTTGTGGGAGTTAGGTGTTTAGCAGAGTGATGGTGTTGGGGGAAAAAAAACAGTCCCCGTGTCTAGTTGTTTGGGCATGCAATGCTCTGTGGCAGCATCCTGAAGGGATGAATTGAAACAGTTTATATCCAGGATGTGAGGGGTCTATAAATATTTTCTCAGCCCTCTTTCTGGTTCATGCAGTATACCGGTCCTCAATGGAAACAAGCTGGTTGCAACTGTTTTTCTGCAGTCCTAACCATCCGTTGAAGTCTGCATCTATTCAGTTTCATTGCTGTGCCAAACCAGACAATTATAGAGGTATAAACAACAAATTCAGTAATTCCTCTGTAGAACTGTATCAACAGCTCCTTGGATAGTCTGAACTTTCTGAGTTGACGCAGGAAGAACATTCTTTGTTCTGCCTTTTTAATGACGGCTCTAATGTTAGGTGTTCATTTCAAATCCTGGGAGATTATAGAACCCAGAAACTTGAGTGAAGAATGTGATATAAACGGAATGAGATATAAATATAAACGTCATCTTTTTCTATTTACCTGTGTGGCAGTGGGTCTCTAAAGCAGTTGCCTGGGCCAGTTGTCCTTTGTCTCTCCTGCCAAACTCATCTTAGAAAAAAATAAAATAATTTCATCTCTGAACAAGACTGAAAGTCTAACTCAAAAAAAAAATAGTTGAATCAAATCTGCATTTGATTTTAGAGAGGTGATGGAAAAATGACCTGCAAATGTCCTCCAAATGTCATTCTTTGTTATCCTTCCAGTTTCCATGTCTCACTATCTTTCCTTAATTAACACTCTTCAGCTACCCTGCAGCTACTAAGAGAAGTCTGGTGTAATTATTCTCACTTTTCTTAACACCCTGTGTATCCAGTGTTTCATTTCTGCTTAGGTCCATTGAGTTCCTTTCTTGACAATCCCTGTTTGAGAAGTAAAAGGACAAGGAAATTAGGACTGCCTACTTGATGGAGACTTTGCAAAGAAATAAGGTCCCTTCTAAAATCTCACACACATGCAAAGATATACATGGATATAGTCAGACCCCCACCAAAAAAAAATATCATGAAAGACAAGAAGACAAGGAGTAGGACCTGAAGGCCAAACAAGAAGCAATGGATGGAAACTCCTCAAGGAGAGAAACAGTCTAGAACTAAGGAGGAATTTCCTGACAGTAAAAACAATTAATCAGTGGAACAACCTGCCTCCAGAAGTTGTGGGTGCCCCAGCCCTGAAGGTCTCTAAGAAGAGACTGGGCAACCATCTGTCTGAAATGGTACAGAGCAGGGATGGCGAACCTTTTAGAGACCGAGTGCCCAAACTGCAACCCAAAACCCACTTATGCATCGTTGGGTGCCGGGTGGGTGTGGCCCATTGGGTGGGCGTGGCCCATTGGGTGGGCGTGGCCCATTGGGTGGGTGTGGCTGTGGTGGTAACGGCAGACTGGGTGGGACAAAAAGTTCAATCAATCAATTCCAACTTTGCAAGATCTTTTTTTTTCCGTGAGAAGTTGAAATTGACTGATTGATTGAACCTTCTTTTTTTTTTTGCACATGGCAGTGGAGGCCTAAAGCGAAAAGGTTTTATAAAACCCAGCTGAAGGCCTAGGACTGGGGTGATGGCGCACGTGCCCACAGAGAAGGCTCTGAGTGCCGCCTTTGGCACCCGTGCCATAGGTTCGCCACCACTGGTATAGAGTTTCCTGCCTGAGAGAGGGTTGGACTAAAAGACTTCCAAGATCCCTTCCAACACCATTATTCTTACAGTTATTCTGATTCTTCCAAGCATATTTCTTTATTGTTCCATTCTTATGGACAGAATCATGCCCAACTGAAGCATCCTACTATCTACTTCAAGTGTCTACTCTGAGAACTAATAGGGAGCAGCTATCTTCACTCTCACCTACAAACCATCTGGGCTCAGTTGCTTCTTACTTCTCTGGAAGGCACCATCTCCCACCAGAGAATCTAGTCCATTATATTCCATCACAGGTACCCCTTCAAAGACTTTGACATGGAATAAATAGCAGGCAAAGAAATTGCATGGTTTTCATAAGAGCATAAGCAGTGTCCTGCTGGATCAGGCCCCTGGCCTATTGAATCCAGCAGATTGTGTTCACAGTAGTCAATCCAATGTGCAAAAGAAGCCACAAATCTCCCTGCAGATGGCCTTCAGAAGCAGTCCCATTGCTATCAAAGCTAACAGCGATGGTTCCCCAGGATCTCCATCCATTGATTCAATTCTTTTTGAAACCAACCAAGAGGGTAGCCAGAACCACATCTCAGGTTAACAAATCCCAAAATCCACACTGGGTAAAAAGAAATATTTTCTTTT
>JARGCV010000405.1:167500-260000 GCA_034064705.1 Bothrops alternatus | reverse complement strand
GAAGAATAAATGTCAGCCTAATGTTTCAAGCGATGAAATATGAGGATTTTCTTATGATGTTTCATGTTCCCAGAATGCTTAGTTATCAAAGTGTGTGTTTTGAGGATATGAAGTTATCATCCTTTGTTTGATTTTGGCAGAATCTGAATGCAGGGAAGGATTTCAAAGTGCAAATGTACATATAATGTGTGTGTAGTTATTGCAGAGTTTATGGACCGCTGAAATCAGCCAACTTTGAGCAGTGTACTGCTCCCCAAAAATTTGGGAGAGAGAGAGAGAGAGAGAGAGAGAGAGAGAGAGAGAGAGAGAGAGAGAGAGAGAGAGAGAGAGAGAGAGAGAGAGAGAGAGAGAGAGAGAGAGAGAGACGGACGGACGGACGGACAGACAGACAGACAGACATAGCAAATTTTTAGGACAATTGAATTTTATATCAGCCTTCCATCAAAATATGAATATAATCAAGACATTGGCATTCCTGCAAGACTCTGCGGTCCTATCTTGAGAAAGTTAAATAGGGCTTAATTGGCACTTGGATAAGGGACAAGACCATTAAGTCTGAGTTTAAGTCCTGAGAGCATTAAACCTCTGTACTTAAAGTAGGCTGAAAATGTGTTTTGTCTATCTGTCTTGGAACTAAAACCACACACACACACACACACACACACACACACAAAGAATCACAGAAGAAAGTAATCTCAAATATTTGTGCAGGAAATTACTTGTCTGCATCCATGATACTGTCGAGTCCAAGCTCATTCCCAATATGAATTTCCTTTTTTAGTGAAATTTAATAAACGGACCAGTTTATACCTAGCAATTCATGTGGCTGATGTTGAATCTCATTAAATCTGAAAGTAGGAAACCGGAACAAAATTCCGATCTGGATGGAAGGTTGCATTGTATGTCTGTGAGAGATAGGAAGGAATGTATTTGCTCTTGTCTTAATTTATGCCTTGAGGAGTATTCAGAAGCTACAACTGGTTAAGAGTGCAGCAGTAGGGCAGTTCTAGGGCCACCAGGTTGGCCCGTGTTACACCATTGTTCTGCGAGCTGCAATGGCTGCCTGTTTACTTCTAGGTGCAATTCAGTTCCAAGTACTGTTGTGTTCTGTTCTTCTAAGCCAGCTGAATTCCCCAGCCAGCATGTGTGAATTGAAGTCTACTCATCAAGATGTTAATGCCCATCATGGCATGGGTCCAGGCTATTTGAGGAACCGTATCACCCCAATGGGATTGGCCTGCCCCAAACACGCCAGAAGAAGGGTGTGCAGTGGGCCCCATTGGCTAAGGAATTTCAGGTGGCAGGGTCCAGGAAAAGAGCCTTTTCTGCCATGGCTTCTGCCCATTGGACCAGAAGACCCCCACCTCTCCCCCTTTTGCATCTTGCTTTCTTCCTCACCCTATTTTAATTGTAAATTATTATTATTATCATTATTTATTGTTTACTGGCTTTTATAAGCTGCTTAGAGTCACCTCTAGACGAGATGGACAGCATACAAATCTAATAAATAGATAAAATAATCTTAGGAGAGACAGAGAAAGACAGATTGCCTTCAGATGTTGTGGGAGTTTCATCACTGGAAGCTTTCAAGAAGAGGCTGGACTGCAATCTGTCAGAAATAATGTAGGGTCTCCTGCTTGGGTGGGAGGCTGGACTAGGATGACCTATAAGGTCCTTTCCAGCTCCGTTATTCTGATTCTGATTCTGAAATGAGAAAAGAAAGAGATCACTTTGAAGAATGTCCGGAGACTGCAAGTAGTCCAGAATGCGGCCGCGCAAGCTGTCTTGGGTCTCCCAAGACATGCTCATATCACTCCAGCTCTCCGCGAGCTGCACTGGCTACCTATTGGTCTCCGAACACAATTCAAAGTGTTGGTTATGACCTATAAAGCCCTTTATGGCAATGGGCCAGGATACTTGCAGGACCGTCTTCTGCCCCATGAATCCCAGCGACCGGTTAGGGCACATAGGGTTGGCCTCCTACGGGTCCCGTCTGTTAGACAATGCCGTTTGGCGGGTCCTAGGGTTAGGGCCTTCTCTGTTGCTGCCCCAGCCCTCTGGAACCAGCTTCCCTCAGAGGTTCGTACTGCTTCCTCCCTCCTAGCTTTCCGAAAACTCTTAAAAACACATCTATGCACACAGGCTTGGGGCGTATGAACTGTGCTCTGCCCCTCGGCCCTAGGAGTGTCCCTCCATCAGCGACTGTTAGCTGATTGTGTTTGTATGTGGTGTGAATGCAATTAATTTTTAAATTTTTTATTGTAATGTTGTTGTGAGCCGCCCTGGGTCTTAGGAGAAGGGCGGCATATAAATTTGATTAAACTTAAACTCAAACTTCTGCAGGCAGGATACTTGAGGATGTCACCTCCTTGCTCTGTTGACATGGCAGATGATTAAGAATAAGCTGAAGGCCCTTCCCCATATGTTTGCCTTGCTGGGGGAATGTCTGCAATCACTTTTTTTTTCCCCAGCTTGATGCTCTCTGGTGTGTTAAGTCCAATGTTCTCAGCTGCCAAAGTTGTGTATCTGGGGAGATTGAGTCAAATGTTTTGAAGGACACTGAGTCAGTGTAAAATTATGTGGAAATGATCTTGGGGAGGGTGGGAAGAGATGATGGGTGGACAAAGAGACTCAAAGGGACCCACCCCAAATTCTCAGGCTCAAAATGAGATGATGGGAGCTCTGTACTTTCAAAGGATCCTGCTAATGTAGCGTTGCAATAAAATAGAATTAGCTCAACTGACATTTTTTTAATGTTATGGGTTATGGTTTTGTTTTATTTTTATCTGTTTGTCGCCTGAGGGCCTTTGTTAAATGGACATCCATATAACTGTGAGAGAAGGAGAAGGAAAGAGAGAAAAGAAGAAAGGGAGGGAGGGAGGGAGGGAGGAAGGAAGGAAGGAAGGAAGGAAGGAAGGAAGGAAGGAAGGAAGGAAGGAAGGAAGGAAGGAAGGAAGAAAGAAAGAAAGAAAGAAAGAATCTCATGTATTTCACCCTTCACCTCCCTCCCTCTCTTATTCTGGCTCAGTAACTGCATTGTTATTCCTATGGTTTTTTCGTTTAATCTTTTTGTACCCATCATTTATCACATTTTCACATGATGTAAACCCTTGAATTAAGGCTACAGTTTCAGATGGAGGGGAAGGGAAAAACAGATCCTTTGCACCAATATTTTAATGGCATCCTGTGGATGGTCAGCTTTTATTAAAGTAGTTTAGTGGGGGGAGGGATGTTTATGCTAAATGCTTTATTTAAAAATATGTAATTAACTTGGCGCATATGCAAATACACTGGAAAATATGCAGGGAAATATTCACTTCAGATTTGCTACGAGCATCAGCCCCACAACACTTTCCTTCTTCCATGAGAGAAAAACAGATATGAAATTTGACACCCAATGTTTAATGTTTAGTCACTTACCTTGGCAAAGAAAATGTGGTTTGGGTTTTTGTTGTTGTTGTTTTGTTTTTGTTTTTTTAACAATGCAGATTAAAACTGAACATTGCAAAAACATTTACTAAAAGTGAATGTTGCAGTAAAATAATTAAGGACGTGATGGAGGTTTTTTTTTTTTTCTTCCATTCAATTGTGTCCAGTTCTTGGAGACTGCATGGACATATCCCTGCAGTTTTCTTCGCAAGGTTTTTCAGAATGATTTGCTATTGCCTCCTTGCTAGGGCTGAAAGAAAATGATTGGCCCAAGGACACACAGCTGGTTTCATGCTTAAAGTGGTATTACAATTCATGGTCCCCCAGTTTCTAACCTGGTGCAAAGAAGAACAACTAAGATGGTCTAAGACCTGAAGACTAAAATATCCAAAAAAACGGCCGCAGGACTTGGGTCTGGTTAGTCTAAAGAAAAGAAGAAATAGGGGAGACATGATATCAGAGTTCCAGTATTTGAGGGACTGCCACAAAGAAGAGGGGGTCACATTATTCACCAAAGCACCAGAGGGCAGGACAAGAAACAATGGTTGGAAACTGATCAAAGAAAGAAGCAACCTGGAATTCAGGAGAAACTTCCTGACAGCGAGGACAATTAACCAGTGGAACAGCTTGCCCCCAGAAATCGTGGGTGCTCCATCACTGGAGATTTTTAAGAAGAGACTAGACAGTCACTTGTCTTAGATGGTATAGGTTCTCCTGCTTGAGCAGGGGGCTGGACTAGAAGACCTCCAAGGTCCCTTCCAGCTCTATTCTACTCTACTCTACTCTACTCTACTCTACTCTACTCTACTCTACTCTACTCTACTCTACTCTACTCTACTCTACTCCACTCCACTCCACTCCACTCCACTCCACTCCACTCCACTCCACTCCACTCCATTCCATTCCATTCCATTCCATTCCATTCTATTCTATTCTATTCTATTCTATTCTATTCTATTCTATTCTATTCTATTCTATTCTATTCTATTCTATTCACTGGATATCAGTTCTGTCTGGGAGAATGTGACCCCATGCAGGACCAAAAGGGGAGAGTCCCAGAATCTGTCATCCTAAACCAGACAGCAATTTGACCTTACTAGAGCTAAACCAAAGTCTCCTTCTCGTAATATACCAGGAAAGGCTCATGACAGTGGTAACACTTAGTCAGCCTACTTTGGAAAAGTATAACTGGATATAATCGGCATATTGATGGCACTTGATGCCATAATGGTAATGATCCACCTTAACAGCACCATGTAGATGTTAAGTAAGATTGCAAAGAAAATAGGTCAGGTATTGTTTAGACCCAGAGAAGGGGATTTAGCCTCCTTAAGAGTTGGAGATACTATTACTTCTGTCAAGGAACAAATATCAATCTAATACCCAGACGGCCACTATTACACTATTGAGAATTTTATCCACTTTCTGAGTCTAACAGGTTCAAACTCATCCCTGATAACTAAGTCCTAAATTGGCCTAGTAATCTCCAAGGGACCTGAACAATGAGAGTCTTACTCAGGATAAATCTGAGTAATTTCATCTGACAGGAGCATGGGGGAGGGGGGTTTTCACACAGCAGCCTTGTAGATAATCCACCAGTTCTTCCATCCCAAGAAAAACCAAGTTACTCTAAACAAGACCACTGGACATTTATCTACAATGCAAATAAGAGCAGAAAAAAATAACTGTGCTTTGTCGTTCTTATCACCACAAGGTAGTCCTTAAGAAAGGATCTTATCCACGTTTGATCAGATTCACTCCTTGTTTTGCCCTAGAGGTGCTGTAGACATCTCTGCTACCTTTTTCAATTTCCAATTTCGGGACTAACAGAGGGAAACAAAGGCAACATAGGGGCAATTCAGACCAAGGTCTTGATTTCAGAAAACTATGTCTCAGAAACAATCCCAGGTTCCTTTTGAAACCCAACAGGGTCCATCAGACCATCTGGGCTAGACTGGCTGAATAGGATCTTTCTCCTTGCAGCAAGAGGTGATGGCAGAAGGCTCTAGACCAGCGGTTCTCAACCAGTGGATCCCGACCCCTTTGGGGGTCGAACGACCCTTTCCCAGGGGTCACCTAAGACCATCAGAAAACACATATTTCTGATGGTCTTAGGAACTGAGACACCGCTCCTCTATCCGTCTCCACATGGCTTCGAGCTGGGGGCCGTTGCAGCATGGATTCGTTTCCGTCGAGCATCTCCTAAGGGAGGCTGCGCTGCTTCACGGCTCTTTGCATGGAGGAGGCTGAACTAAGCTCCGCCGGCACTGTCGCCCTCTTGGCTCTCTCTCTCCCTCTCCCCACCTGGGCGCTTCTTCAACCAGGCTGGGCAGGGCGGTATTTATGCCCCCCCTCCCCGGCCAGCTGGAGCCAGGCAGGCCGGTGACCTTCGAAGTGAGGCGAGGACAGGCGAGGCGCACTGAGCCCCGGGCGCAGCGGGTGAGTGGGCGGCATCAGTGCGCGCTTGGAGAGCCCTTAGGGTTGGGGGTCACCACAACATGAGGAACTGTATTAAAGGGTCACGGCATTAGGAAGGTTGAGAACCACCGCTCTAGAGTTTATTACTTTACTTTACTTTTATTAGATTGCTATGCCACCCTTCTCCTGGGACCCAGGGCGGCTTACAACAATAATACAATAAAAAATTACAATAACAAACAACCATCCTATCCAAACACATTCATTCAGTCCAAAACACATTCATACAGCATACAATCGCAGTCAACACACAGTCGCTGATGGAGGGACATTCCTAGGCCCAGGGGCAGAGTGCAGTTCATACGCCCCAAGTCTGTCGGCATAAATGAGTCTTCAACAGTTTCTGGAAAACTAGGAGGGAGGAAGCAGTGCGAACCTCTGAGGGAAGCTGGTTCCAGAGGGCTGGGGCAGCAACGGAGAAGGCCCTTGCCCTAGGCCCCACCAGATGGCATTGCCTAATAGACGGGACTCATAGGAAGCCAACCCTATGTGCCCTAACCGGTCACTGGGATTCATGAGGCAGAAGACGGTCCCACAAGTATCCTGGCCCAATAGAGATAAGGAGTACATGGTGATGCCTCCCAAGTCCATATCATGCTCCCCAAGCTATGAAATGGAAAGCACAAATCCTAAACCTAGATTATTTATTTTCACATAGGAAATGTGGGCAAAGCTTTCACGGCACTGTTGCAGATGCTACCTTGACTCTTTGGCCACACCCTGCAAACACCCCTGGGGAGGGGCGATTGAAGGAGGTTTCTTTAGCCAGCCAAGGAAAATTCCAGATGTGGCTCCCAAAGAATTGTGCCCAATTGTGCCACACCCCAGCAAAACAGGGGTGCTAGGTGATTAGGTTCTGCCTAGTTTTGCTTGCAGATCAGATCCATCCCAGCCTTGCAACACCTTTACCCCACTTTCACTGTGGAGAATGGGAACTAATAAAAAATGGGAGTGTGCAATTTCAAGCTATGTACGGCTTGCTTATCCCTGGAGCCAGGTTTCAAACCATGGTAATTTAAATTACAACTGCTTGGAATGACTTTGCCTTCCTCCGTATCTCCCTCCAGCTTTGGCTTTGAAATCCACTCGGAATTGCAAATGAACACGTAGAATTGGTTTTGGAGAGCTTCTGGCTGGATTTTTCTTTCTTTCTTCCCCAACTGTTACAACACATTATTAAAGCAATCGGGGTGTTTAATTAGTCATGATTACTCCCGTTCCTGAATTCTATCATACAACGATGCCCCGCCCTGCCTTTAATATGATTAGAAAGCTTCTCTAGATCACTGCCTTACACTGAAGGCGGCTCTCCCTGTGCTGAATTCACTACTTAGAAAGGGCCACATCTGTGAAGAATGCAAAGAATCAGGACCTCACGTTAAGTTCTAGTTAAGCTGATTTATTGCTCGTGCCCTGGATTCAAAAATCTAGTCAGCTAAGGGTCAGCACTAAATTGGCACCAGATAAGAGTTAAAAGAATTCAAGAGAGTTTGAAGACGACTTGTGGGAACATAACGATTCTAGGCTGATTCTTCTCTTGACTCCACCCCCCTGGCTCTGCCTGTCCTTCTCCTACAACTGCATATCATTTGTTCTCCATAGATTCACTAGGACCATGAAGAGATTCATCAAAAGAGAATCAGTACATGGGACACACACACACACACCAAGTCTGACCCTCCCCCATTAGATGCACAGTTGCCATTTGCAGGGTTGGTTTGGGACTTTCCTGAACTCTGGATGAAATGGCATCTATTATCTGCTTGCTTACTGGGAAGTCTTCTAGGTTAGTAGTTTAATTTCTTGTTCAAGCATAGTATTTGTGGATATCTGGATCAGTCAGGAAGGACTGTACCATTTTTCTGAACATATACTTCTAGTCCTCGACTTATGACTGTAATGGAGCCCGAATTTTTTTTTTGTAAATCATGATGGATGTAAGTCAAGACACCCACATGTCTGACTGATTTTAAGACCATTTTTGCAGCAATCATTAAGCAAATATCATAATTGTAAAGGGAATGTGACAGTCATTAAGCAAGTACATTCATTCCTATGGGCGATTTTTTTCTGGGAACTGCCCCAAAGAGCTGGAAATTGGCAAAAAGCATCCTGAATTATGATCATATGGCCGCAAAATGCTGCAACCACTAATAAAAGTGAATCAGTTCCAAGCTCTCAAAATGCAATCATGTGGTCAGGGAGATCAGGCAAGAAAAACCAAATGTGCAGGTACTTGCTCAATAGTAGTAACTGTGAGAGGGATCTCAGAGTCCTAGTGGACAATCATTTAAATATGAGCCAGCCATGTTCTGCAGCTGCCAAAAAAGCCAACACAGTGCTGGGCTGCATTAATAGAGGGATAGAATCAAGATCACATGAAGTGTTAATACCACTTTACAAGGCCTTGGTAAGGCCACACTTGGAATACGGCATCCAGTTTTGGTCACCACTATGTAAAAAAGATGTTGAGCCTCTAGAAAGAGTGCAGAGAAGAGCAACAAAGACGATTAGGGGACTGGAAGCTAAAACATATAAGGAACGGTTGCTGGAATTGGATATGTCTAGTTTAATGAAGAGAAGGACGAGGGGGGACATGATAGCAGTCTTCCAGTATCTCAGGGGCTGTCCCAAAGAAGAGGGAGTCAAGCTATTCTCCAAAGTTCCTGAAGGCAGAACACGAAGCAATGGATGGAAACTGATCAAGGAGAAAAGCAACCTAGAACTAAGGAGAAACTTCCTGACAGTTAGAACAATTAACCAGTGGAACCACCTGCCTCCAGAAGCGGTGAATGCTCCGACACTGGAAGTTTTTAAGAAGAGACTGGACAGCCATTTGTCCGAAATGGTATAGGGTTTCCTGCCTGAGCAGGGTGTTGGACTACATGACCTCCAAGGTCCCTTCCAACTCAAGAGAAAAGATGCCTTTGGGGTGCCGCGTGTGGGGTTGTGAACGCCATCGCCCACCGCTTGTCTGAGTGGGGGGCTGCACACGAGCACCGGTCTGCCATTCATGCAGCCTGGTTGCAAATAGGCCCCAGCTGCAGTAGTGGGCCATGGCGCACAGGTTGGGGACCCCTGCCCTAGTTCAAACTAGCTCTGTTGTTTAAACTATAGTTTATTTTATCTTTTTTTATTTCAATGATATCATTTTAGCAAGTTACCGGTTTTTAATACTGTCCTTTTATGTTATTGCTCCCCACCATGTATTTAAGATGGGGGAGAGCTATTTGCTTTTATAAACAAACAAACAAATAAATAAATAAAAATGTTTTCAGAGGAAGAATCATGAAGAATTTGGCAGCAAAGTTTTAAGACAGAAATAGCCTGTTATAATTTTTCCAACATTAAGATTCAGTAAACTGTTTAGGCCTGTTATTACGCAGGGAGGGTTTTTTTGTTAAGTTCAATGGAACATGGCATGCATGCTTTATAAGCAAACCTCCTCTAATTTTTCCCACATAACCTGTTATTGCTTGACTTATTAGTGAGCAATTCCCTTTTTTTTAAAAAAAATATTTCCATAACTACCTATTTGTAGGCAGGCTCCAGACGGGCCTTTGACCCCATGAGTTAATGAAGTCAAAAAAAATGTCTCATTTGATTAGTTTGATTGCTTAATGAGCTAATTAAATACTGTTTCGGCTTCATTACCCAAACATTAATTTTGATTCTCAAAAAAGAAGAAGACTTAATGAAGTCAAAGTTCACGGCTACATTCCCCACCTTTCGTCATCAGTTCAAAGATGTTGATATTCTGTCTGCAACAAATTGAGACATATATATATATATAATCAGTTGTGAAGGTGGTAGAATCCAACGGCAATATCAGAATGGCCTGACATATTCTGGATGATAGATATTTACAGTAGTAGCCAAAATTGTGGAAACCTTTTGGGGAAAGTGTATTTTTGAGGTTGGATGGCTAATAACACCACTTTTTTTTTGCAGTAGTATCATAAAATTATATATCAATGGAAAGATAATTTAATCAAGAATGTAATGCAACAATGTTTGTTCAATTATCTGTACTGTGTTCTAGGAAAAGTTATAGCCAAATAATCAGAAAAAGGAAGCATCAACTTGCTTAGGTTGATCTCAGGTAGCTTTCCTTCCTCCGATTGTAGCCAATGAGCATGAGTGTTTAGAGAGCCCATTCACACCTTGTGTGTCCAGTCACACTTGGCCAATACAGTATATCCTATCCTATCCTGTCCTGTCCTGTCCTGTCCTGTCCTATCCTATCCTATCCTATCCTATCCTATCCTATCCTATCCTATCCTATCCTATCCTATCCTATCCTAGTTTCATAAGAGAAATGTCTAGTTTGTGTCTATGTCTAGTTTAATGAAATGTCTATGTCTAGTTTAATGAAGAGAAGGACGAGCAGGGACATGATAGCAGTCTTCCAATATCTCAGGGGCTGCCCCAAAGAAGAGGGAGTCAAGCTATTCTCCAAAGCGCCTGAAGGCTGGACAAGAAGCAATGGATGGAAACTCATCAAGGAGAGAAGCAACCTAGAACTAAGGAGAAACTTCCTGACAGTTAGAACAATTAACCAGTGGAACAACCTGCCTCCAGAAGTGGTAAATGCTCCAACACTGGAATTTTTTAAGAAGAGACTGGACAGCCATTTGTCCGAAATGGTATAGGGTTTCCTGCCTGAGCAGGGGGCTGGACTAGATGACCTCCAAGGTCCCTTTCAACATTATTATTATTATTATTATTATTATTATTATTATTATTATTATTATTATTATTATTATTATTATATAATCATCTAACCAGATAACCAAGAACCCCTGCTTTAAAAGCAGCCTTTTGTGATATAAGATCAGGGCTTTTTTTGTCATAGAATGCCCAGAATGGAGTTCCAGCACCTTTTTGGGATGGAACCTTGTAGGGTAGGCAAGGCGGGTTGTATGACGTGTGAATTTTACAAAAAAAGCACTGTATAAGATGATACACAAATGTCTAGCTGAAGTTTTCTCCACTGCATCTCCTTCTCTGAAATGCTCTTGCCTGTTAAATTTCTGCAGGCCAAGTTAAATGACAGGCAATCCATAACTGGGAGTTCAGAAATAAACATTATCATCATCAGCTTCGGGTTATTAATGTGTTCATGGTACATTATAAGAACAAGAGATCCCAGAAGGGAGAAAAGCAAAACAAAGGGAGCCCTATGAATTGGGAGCTGTGCCGAAGGGCTGACTCTTAGACTGCAATCCTCCCCCGAGTGTGTATTCTTAGAAAAGTGGGTTTTTCATTGGGATTGCGTCTTTATTTTGAAACAGAAAGACATCTTTTGATGGTCCTCTATCTCCATCCTGTGGCCAGGGGGGAAGCAGCAATTTGTCACAACCATTTCTTGTTTTCCAAGAGGCAGAGATATTGGAGAAGAATGGTGGTTAAGGAAGCAAATAGCATCAGTGGGTTGCATTGTTCTCGGGTAATTTGGAGTTTAGTGATTGTGGTCTACACACAAGGGACTTTCTGATGTTTTGTCAGCAACTGTGGCTGACATTTTCAGAGACAAGGTGGCCTGCTCTGCAGATCATGGATAACTAAACAGGGACTGACTGGGTTCAAATCTTTATAGCCAAGTGTCTTGTCTCCCAATTGGTTTTTGCAATTAGGACATTATAAATTCTAAGCAAATTTTGTGTAGACCAGGGTCACTAAAACTCAAATCCCAACATTGCCTAACAAGTACTGGCTGTGAAAACCTACATCAATTTATGGCTGTCAGTTTGACAAATACTTATTCTACCCACATACCTTGGGGAAGGGGATTCATGAGAACGTAAGAGGTCCTTTACAGGGATACCCATGCAGGGGAGGTATCACAATTGAGTATTCACCTTTCATATGCACATATAAAATAGGCAAAGGCAGCACTGTGACTCTCCTAGTTGCCATCTTGCTCCATCTTTGAGACCCATCCCTGCCGATAGCCCTGGTTCTTTGGAAGATGCTTGGCCAACTTCTATATCCCGTTGATAGGGTTCCAACAAGGTATCATCCAGCATCCTTCCCGAATGAGAACAACGCATCACACCAATTGCAGGAATATTTCTAGGAAGGGGTAGGCAACCTTGGCTCTTTTATGACTTGTGGACTTCAACTCCCAGAATTCCTGAGCCAACATGGGGGAACTATGGCCCCTTCGTGACTTGGGGACTTCAACTCCCAGAATTCCTGAGCTAGCATGGCTCAGCTTGGAAACCTCTCCCTTTCCCTCCAGCATGGCTGGCTCAGGAATTCTGGGAGTTGAAGTCCACAAGTCATAAAAGAGCCAAGGTTGCCTACCCCTGTTCTAGGAGAACGGATGGCTGCCCCCTTAGCACATGATATGGACCATACAATAAGAACTGAATCATTGTTGTTGATTTGGGGATTGTCAACAGATTTCTTTATACAGAGTTGCATGCTGCAAGTATTCTAAGTCAGGTTTTGATTCACAGCATTCCTACCTTTCACACACACACACACACACACACACACACACACACACACACACACACACACTGCTGTCCAGATGATATCTCTCTTGTTGGGGAGGATTACAGTTCCATACTCTTGAGCGGATGACGGGAGTTGGAAAAATTTGACCAGTGTGCATACAGTTTTGCAATAAAACGGCTTACTGTGAAGCATGCAGCAGACTTTCCAACCATAGTTCACGCTCCATTTTTATTTTTTGAGTTGGGTCGCTATCCGTCAAGAGAATAGTTCTTGGTGCCACCACGGAGAAAGCTTTGTCCTCCTTCCCATCTGGGCTAAAAGGTGAGCCTCTGATCCTGGCAAAGTCTGTCCTCAATTAGATCAATATCAGAGATTCAGCTTTAGGCCAAACAGTAAAACAGAGCATTTAATGATGACACCTGATTTTTTTTCTTCTCCTGGTTGACACCCATACAGTTCCTTCCCTTCAATTCTCAGCTCAGCCTTCCCCATTCTGGTCCCTTCCGAGACGGCAAAGTTCACTCCCCATTTTCCATAACCAGATACCTTGTTTAGACATTTTTTTAAAAAAAATATCTAATTTCATTGTTGATTCAAGTTTCTTGTTACTTTCTAGTTTAACTTTTCAACTTGTTATGGAAGCATATCACCCCAGAGATCTGAATGGCCTCAACCCTATTAGCCATTCTGAAAACATGGAAGATTTTACTTTCTCCCAGGAACTTAGATCAGGGTGGTAGATGAACTCTGTTGCTACCAATCTGTTTTTTCAGCGAGTGGGGTAATTGTTTATCCTTGGGTGAAAGCACATCTATGTGACATTTCAGCTATTTTTCTCTATGCTATGAAATGGCTGGCTAGAGAAAGCAGTGGGGAACAAATGTCTGGAAGAAAAAAAAACCAATCCATATAAATGGGGTATTTGAGGGAAGTGGCTTCTTCCACACAATCACACACAGAGAAAATAATATATCACGAGAAATAGTACAAAATGATGCAGATTAATAATCGTGTGTATGGACATACGTACCAATATTCCTGGAGAGTTTTTAATAGAGGTTCATCTTTACAGTGTAAAAATAGTCTGGAATGAACTTCCACTTGGCAAACAGCAATTTAAAAAAAAAAATCTCCAAAAATTAAAATAAAACTTGTTTTGAATGTATCCTGTGCTGCTATCTTCAGATTCAGACCCACAACTCTCATTGCTCCAGTGAGGAATAACTCCTGCTCAGATCAACTCATCCCTTCTCAATATCAACCGTCCCACTCAGTTCTCAATATCAACCGTCCCACTCAGTCATCTAGCAAAGAAAGACTCCTGGCCATTTGACTCAGAATAGAGCTGGAAGGGACCATGGAGGTCTTCTAGTCCAGCCCCCTAACCCTAACCCTAAACCTAAACCTATATCATTCCAGACGAGTGGCTGTCCAATCTCTTCTTAAAAACCTCCAGTGATGGATTTGTTTTGCCAAAAGTATACTTTACTGAAGCTTAAAGGGTGACAGAAGTAGCGTAAGCTGAATCTGAGGTTTTTCCATGCAAAAACACAATGGAAAGTTCCCTCTTCCCCCCCCCCCACCCCATCCCCTGGTTATCTGCAAATGTCCAATCAGGTGCTTGCATATTGTTTAGGAAACAGATGCTCGGTTCCCAGCTCTGCATAACGTTACTTGACCTTAAGAACATAAGAAGAGCCCTGCTGAATCAGGCCAAAGCCCATCGAGTCCAGCATTCTGTGTCACACAGTGGCCCACCAATTGTACATGGGGATCTTGAGCAGAAAGAGAAGGCAAAACCCTCCCTTTCCCTTGACCCCCAACAAATGGTACTCAAGGGACTCCTGCCTGCCTCAACCAACATAGAGGCAGCACATGGACATCCGTTTTAATAGCCACCTATACACTTGGCATCCATGAATCTGTCTAACCCTGCCTTGAAGCTATCAAGGCTGACAGCTGTCACGACCTCTTCTGGAAGTGAATTCCATAAACCAACGATCCTCTGGGTGAAGAAATATTTTTGGCTGGCTGGAGCTTCCTACAAGGCTCAGCTTGGCTTCCATCCCCCTCTTCCTCCTTACATCCCAATATTTAAGGGGTTGCCACAAAGAAGAGAGGACCAACTTATTTACCAAAGCACCTATAGCAGTGGTGGCGAACCTATGACACGTGTGCCAGAGGCGGCACTCGGAGCCCTCTCTGTGGGCACGCGCACCATGCCCCGGAGATGGCAACCGTCGTCTTCAACCAGCTGTCCGCTAATTCACTGAGGTCCCATGTGGCCGGATGCATCCCAGAACCCATGTGCTTGCTGGCCTCTGTGTCCATTCACTCCCTGTTTTCTAGTCCCCTGCAAACAAATAAAAATAAAATTCCGCGGCAGACTGTCTTGCTCAGAAATAAGAATTTGACTTGGAAGGAGAGAAGCAATTTAAACAAATATCTTCTGGGTGAAATATGATATTCTTGCACCTACTTAATCTACTTTGCTTAGAGCAAAGGTTTTCACAATTATTCAGGCTGCAAAACTTTTTTTTTTCTTTAATCCCAACCTATGGATGGAGAAGCAAACCTTTAGTGAGAGAAATTGGGCTGCATTTGAGTGAGGCTTTTTTTAAAATCCCCTTCATCTCTCATGGGTGTCCCACCAATTTCTCACAAAGTTCTTTCAGAGCACCCCAGTTTGAAAAACCTTGGCCAGATATGGGTGTCTGGAAGAAGGGGGGGGAAAGATGGCATTTGTGTGACATTCCCAAAGGTGCTTTTTCAAGAGACATTTTGCTTCCCATCCAAGAAGCTTCTTCGGTTTTGAGCTGAAGAGCTGAAGAAGCTTCTTGGATGAGAAGCAAAACATCTTCAAAGAAAAACAAGAAAGTCCAGTTGCCTCGTGAAAAATCACCTTTGGGACAACCAGGACCTGGATGATTGAGAATCTTAGACATTTGCGTGATAGCCATAATCATGCAACATAAATACTTGTATCAGACGTCTGTGCAGATGGGGTCAGGAGGGGTACAGGGAAACTGGGATAAAGGGGACCGGGTGTGGATAGTAACAATAGATATGTGATTCAACGAACAAGCTCTCGTCTTCATATTGAATATTATTATTTCTATAATACTAAACATTTATAAAAGTAAATCAGTATAGTTACAACAAACTTTTGGTAAAGCAATAATATTCCTTTAAATAATTAGCATAATTAATAGCATAGCAACTATTTCTAAACATCAAGCTTGATACTTAATATACTAAATCTCTAATATCTCTTCTTATTCTAACGTATTTCAACCCACTGATAAAATTTTCCCCAAGTTTTATAAAAGATTGAATCCTCTTTCTCCTTCATCTCTAAGGTTAATCTGTCCATTTCTGCACAATCTAGAATTTTCAAAATTATAATCTGATCTGATGGTAAGTTTTCATTTTTCCAAAACTGGGCGAAAACTATTCTTGCAGCTGTCAATACATGTAGTATTAAATAATCATTTTCTTGACCATAGTTAGGTCTTAATATACCTAACAAGAACAGTTCTGGAGAAACCAGGATAGAGTTTTAAAGGACAATACGTTGGCAATACTACAGCTACTACAAACTGGAGGTTTTTAAGAAGAAATTGGACAATCATTTGTCTAAAATGGTATAGAGCAGTGGTGGCGAACCTACGGCACGCGTGCCAGAGGTGGCTACTGTATCACAGTAGCATCCTTATTCGCATCTCTTTCAAAAAAAAAAAACAACCAGAACTACAGTAGCTCTGTTCCAAGAGCTGAGTTCTTCCAATGAGAATAATTTGTAGGGTAGCTGGTGAACATTTAGTCAAACTATATAATGGGAAAGACTGAATTTGACAAGTTGGGATTCTTGAAGTCTTTCTAGGTCTTTTGTAGTGTCTCAAAAACGCAAGAAGGACTCTAATAGAGATTGAAGACAATCCTACCTTGTAAGGTGTCTATAGATTTACCATGACTGCTTGATGACCCAAAGACAGAACAGGCCTGAAAGGATGGCCTGAGAGAACTAATTTCAAGATTCTCATGGCATTGTAGGATACGTTAGACTTATGCTCTTATTTAAAAGAGGATCAATTGCTGCCTTCTTTTCTTTCCTCCGTAAATCTCCCAGTAATTGTAACCAAGCAGAAACCCTCAGGCTATAGATGGTGAAACATAAATTAAGAAATCAAGGAAAGAATGGAATAAACCCAATATTGCAAAACAAGCTTAGATAAAGGGCTCTGCAGAACATGATAGATTATGTTGCTTATGCAAAGTGTGTTGAAAGAAGAAAACAAAAGGGGGAAGAATGAATATATCGCTTTGAATGCAATTTTGGAGCTAAAGAGCATCATTTGTTTGGGTCTCACCCACAAAATGGCTGTTGTAGTGCGGGTGGCCAATCACCAAACTGGCCACTTGCTTGATCAGAAGGTGACTTCCTGAAGCTATCCCTTCTCCAGTTCCTACAAATATTCTTTCCCTTCTTCATTTACTGTTATCTTTTCCCCAGGATACATACACTGTTTTTCAAGAAAAGGCCTGGAGTCGCCGGCCATTTTATTTTCTAAGAAAACCCACAAAGCTAGAGTGGGTTTCAGAGGCACACTTGGAAATAAATTTGATGCTGGAGGCCAGTGTTTGCTTTGCCGGATGCCAGCTCCCCATTTAATTTCAGGAGTTTTTTTTTAATTAAAAACATCTTTGGGGAAAAAAAATCAAGTTAGATAGGACAGAGAGCCTTACGGGCTTGCAGAAACTCATAAATAGTTTAATAACCAGTATAAGGTTATTACATTCCCAAAGGATCTTGGAGGAAGAATTTAAAAGTCCCCCAAAACAATAAAGGCATGGTTTCTTTTTCCTCTAACAACATCTGAAGAGCTCACCCATTTTAAAATGCAATCTAACGCTATATTGGTTTTATTCTTCTAAAAACCATACTAGCTGGTTTTGAATTGCTCAATAATAAGCAGGGTGATAATTCAAGTTATATATGCAATGCATGTAAAAAAAAGAGACATTTAATAACACTGCTGGGGCTGCCAACGTGTTGGAGCTCTTACCTAAACAGTTCCCTCATAACAACACAGTTTTTTCTTGGCTTGGTTCCGTTCATGTGTTAAAACTGTCACACCCACTGCTTTTATTTTTCTCCACCCACCCATCCATTCATTCATTCATCCAGAAAGTTTGGATTCATTTGAACAAGATGCCATATTTATTGAGGCACCTCTAATTCACTGTCATTCTTGTTCCATTTGCAAGATGTCTGCTTACCTCTTGGGTTGTGAACAAATCAGATCAATGTGTGAGTTGCGTTGAGTTGAGTTGAGCTGAGCTGAACATGGGTCTGTTGTAAATACTGAACTAGCCTAAATGGTGTTGCTAATATTCTGTTTCTGTAGATTTCATTCTTAGCTTTTCATTTTCTTCGTGACGCTACAGTCAAGTCATCGAGATGTACTTTTGAATGGCATCCATGACAGGGGGAGTTGGCTGAGTGGTGTCAAAATCAGCAAGATGATGGACAGTGTCACAAAGCAAGGTCCACCTCTTTTAAACACCCCTTTTGCGGGTTTTTATCCAACCCTTCAGCTGTCACAAGAGCAGACCCACAACTCATGAATGAATTGTTTCAACATCCATTGACATTAAAAAAGGAAATGACTTCAATCGTTTATTTTTATTTTTATTTACATATCATATTTACAGACCCCCCCATGCCTCCCTCATAGAGTGATAGTTGCAGCAGCATCCTTGACTTTTTATAAACTCTTTTTCCTCTTATGGACAACATGAAGCAGAAGAACGTTTTCAGCCTTCAAATAAAAACTCCTTTCTAGTGTTCAGAGTATGCAATCCTGGAAAATAAAACTTCATATAGAAGAATAAATCAATAATCAATGTTGCACAGAATGGCTTTTTAGGAATATTTGTTTTACCTGCAACTTCAAAGTTCTGGGTTTCATTTAGTATGCTTGTGTAGGATGGGTGGATGGATGGATGGATGGATGGATGGATGGATGGATGGATGGATGACTTGGAGTGGCCAGAAAAGGTTAAATATACAATCTGAATTAAACATCAATGGCTTTGTATAGGCAGGGATGAATGTGTTGAACAGGGCTGGGGGAACAAGTTCCAACTTTTTCTGAGCTATTTAGGAAAAAACATGGGAGATGTCAGTGACTCAGCTACTGCTGGGCAAAGAAATTATCCTGCTTATTTTTTTCCCCTACCAATTCTCCTTTGGCTGGATGAAAAGAAATTTTTGCTTTAGAAATGATTTCATAGCAAGAGAGAATTATGTCAATATTCTGCTGGCTGGAGTGCAGTATTCTTGTATTTATTCAATAGGGAAGAATCCATGACTCTGTGTTCGTGTATATGTGTGTGTGTGTGTGTGTGTGTGTGAGAGAGAGAGAGAGAGAGAGAGAGAGAGAGAGAGAGAGAGAGAGAGAGAGAGAGAGAGAGACGGACGGACGGACGGACGGACAGACAGACAGACAGACAGAGATTGCCCTGATTTTTTTTAACTACAGATAATCCTCGATGTATGATCACAATCGGGACCAAAATTTCCATTGCTAAGCAAGTGATTTCTGCCTGCTTGTATGAGCTTTTTTGCCCTGTTTGTTAAGCCAGTCATTGCAGTTGTTAAGTGAATCACATGGTCATTAAGCAAATCTGGATCCCTCTCAGTTGACTTTGTCAGAAGCTGGCTGGGAAGATTGCAAACAGCAGCTGCAGAACTCTGGGATACTCCAATCATCATAAATACAAGCCAGTTGCGGAATGCTGGAAATTTGATCATGTGACTGTAGAGATGCTACAATGGCCTTAGTGTGAGGACTGATTATAAATTGCTATTGTGACTTTGAACAATTGTTAAACAAGTGGTTGTAAGTCCAGGATCACCTGTATAGTTATAAAACTTTATAAATAGAAGTGTTCACTATGTGTCTATCTGAACTGACCTAGCATAAACCCTGCTTAACTTAAAAATATGAAATAAGTAGTAAACTACAATAAAATTTCAATAAATTAAAAAATATTCAGAGAAGAAGAAGAAGAAGAAGAAGAAGAAGAAGAAGAAGAAGAAGAAGAAGAAGAAGAAGAAGAAGAAGAAGAAGAAGAAGAAGAAGAAGAAGAAGAAGAAGAAGAAGAAGAAGAAGAAGAAGAAGAAGAAGAAGAAGAAGAAGAAGAAGAAGAAGAAGAAGAAGAAGAAGAAGAAGAAGAAGAAGAAGAAGAAGAAAGTTGGAAGGTACCTTGGAGGTCATCTAGTCCAAACCCCTGCTCAGGAAGGGAACCCTATATCATTTCGGACAAATGGCTGTCCAGTCTCTTCTTAAAAACTTCCAGTGTTGAAGCATTCACCGCTTCTGGAGGTGGGTTGTTCCACTGGTTAATTGTTCTAACTGTCAGGAAGTTTCTCCTTAGTTGTAGATTGCTTCTCTCCTTGATTAGTTTCCATCTGTTGCTTCTTGTCCTGCCTTCAGGGGCTTTAGAGAATAGCTTGACTCCCTCTTCTTTGGGGCAGCCCCTGAGATATTGGAACACTGCTGTCATGTCCCCCCTCGTCCTTCTCTTCATTAAACTAGACCTACCCAATTCCTGCAACCGTTTCTTATATGCTTTAGCCTCCAGTCCCTTGATCATCTTCTTTGCTCTTCTCTGCACTCTTTCTAGAGTCTCAACATCTTTTTTACATCGTGGTGACCAAAACTGGATGCAGGATTCCAAGTGTGGCCCTACCAAGGCCTTGTAAAGTGGTCTTAATACTTCACGTGGTCTTGATTCTATCCCTCTGTTAATGCATCCCTCTGTACATCATGGTTCAACATTAGGAAGAGAATTACCAATTGTTATTCAAGCCTGTCACACTGCTATGTCAAGGAAAATCCATTTCAATTTTCAGGATGGCATCCCAGACAAAACACATTTGACTCAACATATGGAAAAGACCAAAAAAAAAAAAAGACTCTGATTCTAAGTTCTTATAATTTTTTTATCCTGATATTTTGCAGTAGGCTTCCTTATTTTTCCTTATTGACTATAAAGTGACAAAAATAATTTGCTGTTAGAACAGAGAAAGGGGAAGGTTATTTACAGATTCTGTACATCACAAAGTTTTCTCATTTTGTTCTATTTTTGTTGTTGCTGCTGCTGCTGTTCCTTACTGAGCCTTCCCCTTTCTACCTTTGCCCTACTACTACTTGGTTTATAATACAATCTGCTCTGGCTTTTATATATACATATATATACTTCTTTCATTTGAAACTTGCGTGCCAGCTCACAGGTGTTTTAAACATTTTTTCCCCTTTCCCTGCAAGCGCCTGCATGCCTAAGCTGGGCAGCTGGCAGGCAGATCATTACAGAGGAGGAAAAAATGAGACCTTGATGGTTTCACTTAGCATTTTTTGTTCCTATTTCAGGGCAGTTCATTCTTACACAGATGGAGATGGGGAGGTGGAGAAGGAGGGAACCAAAGTCACGCTTTGCCTCACAGTCTGATGCTCTGATTATGGATAACCCAGCTGGACCTCCCAGTTCTTTGTGACGTAAGTGATCAGGGACTTTCCCCGGCTCAAAGTAAAGTTGCTTTGAAGTGCATCCTTTGATGCACTTTGAACATGAGGCAACAGTGTGAAGCAGCTGCAAAAAAGGCAAACACGATCCTGGGGTGTATCAAGAGAAGCATAGAGTCCAGATCCCGTGAAGTTATTATTCCCCTCTACTCTACCTTGGTCCGACCTCACCTGGAGTACTGTGTCCAGTTCTGGTCACCCCAGTTCAAGGAAGACACTGACAAACTGGAGCAGGTTCAAAGGAGAGCTACCAAGATGGTGAACGGTCTACAAACCATGTCCTATGAGGAACGGTTAAAGGAATTGGGAACGTTTAGTCTACAGAAAAGAAGACTGAGAGGAGACATGATAGCTGTCTACAAATACCTGAAGGGCTGTCACAGTGCAGAGGGATCAGCCCTGTTCTCACTTGCTCAAGGAAGGACTAGAAACAATGGGATGAAACTGCAGGGGAAAAGATTCAGATTGGAGGTTAGAAAAAAAATTTCTAACAGTAAGGGTGATCAACCAGTGGAACAGGTTGCCACAGGAGGTGGTGAGCTCCCCTTCGATGGAGGTCTTCAAGCAGAGACTGGACGGCCATCTATCTGGGATGGTTTAAGGAATCCTGCCTCGAGCAGGGGGTTGGACTCGATGACCCGGGAGGTCCCCTCCAACTCTATGATTCTATGATTCTATGATTCTATAAGACATTCTTAATTTCCTACCGGTAGGAATTAACGAGCGAAAAAGAATGGTGGATATGAGCAGAATATCCATGGCAGGGCCATTTGGCCATGCCATGACAGATTTCATTTGGGCAGCAGGTCTATGAAATGGTCATCTGGTCATCTGGTTTAATATCTGTTTTGGCTACTCTTTGGTCTCCATATGATGCTTTGGTCTCTATATTATTCTGCTTCCCACCCATGTAGCTTGGGAGATCAGTATATAGAGAAGGGGAAAAAATTGATGGTACCTACAAATGCCATTGTGAATATGTTAATAGCCCTTAGCAATAATACTTAGACTTATATACTGCTTCACACTGCTTTATAGCACTCTCTAAGCAGTTTACAGAGTCAGCCTATTGCCCCCAACAATCTGGGTCTTCATTTTACCCACCTCGGAAGGATGGGAGGCTGAGTCAACCTTTAGCTGGTGAAAATTGAACTGACGAACTGCTGGCAGCTGGCAGTCAGCAGAAAAAGCCTGCAGTACTGCATTCTAACCACTGCGCCACCATGGAGAACAAAAGAGCAGACTGTCTTTCATAATTTGGCTTTCTCTTTTGTTCACCACCCCGCACCTTCACCTCCGAAGGTAAAGACATCTGGAGGATAGTCTTAGATGGAGATCTGCACAGGATCATATTGAACCAGGTCTTAAGGAGGGGTTTTGTTTGGGTTTTTTTTTTTTTTTGGTAAGTTTGTAAGTAATTGTAAGGTCTTCAGACTTCATAAGCCTGGATTCTTTAGAGTTTTATAAGTCACACAATTTGAGCTGTTTAATCAAACCAACCAACCAACCACTTGGATTACATCTTTGCTTGCCTGCTCTTTATCCTAATCTTGCTAAGTGTTGGCTTAGGCTACTTTGGATGACCAATGTCAATGAAAATGTTTGCCGTTGAGAAATAGGAAATATAAATTAATAAAATATATTATTGTATTTTCTATGGCCATAGAAATTAAGACCACTGCTTAGCGTTTGTTTAACAGTAGGGGCAAATGTCCTCACTAAGCAAAAGAGGCTGGAGGTTCTCAAGATAATTTGTCCTTCTGCTTGCATTAATACTCTTAACGGAAGTCTCCAAGATTCCTGCTTTCCTGCCCTGGGTACAACGCTTAGCAATGCTATAACATATTCTTGGAGGCATCACCAACTAATCACCTTGTCCCACTTCAAAACATCATCACGAGTGCCTTTAATACTCAACTTTCCACCCCATAATATGATCTTCCCCAGTCATCACAGCCATGGTGATGTTACCACTTGAGCACAGACATCATCATCATTGACGAAGGATGTTGGAATCACTTGGGCACATCTGGAGCTCTGTATACTTTGCTGCTGTGCCTGCATTACTTAACTGGAAGAGTTCCAAGCTTCTACCATCTACCACAAAACTAAGGGTGTGCTAGGAAGCTGCCTTGCAACACAACTCCACCCTTGGAATGTTGCTGCCGGGATGTTCTTCCTCCTCTTTTTTCACCGCCTAGTTGTTGTCCTCCTCTTCACTCCAAGAATGCCAAAAGGACCTCTGAGACTTTGATGGCCTCTCATATCCTGGAAAGGGGAATTTCAGTGCAGCACATGGAGGGACTTGGGAAAGGCCACTGAAGAAGATTTCCAGAACAAGTAAGTTATTTTTTTTTTTATTCCCCTACTACATAATGGAGAGAGGAAGCAGAATACCTCCGAATGACTGTGTGTCTAAAAATGCTTTGACATTCTTATGGCGCCAAGACCGGTGTCTGGGAAAAAATATGGATTTAGGTCAGATGGGGATGCAGCTTTTAAAACGGATAGATGCAATTCTGGAAAAGCTTTCCATCCCGACTGGGTCTTTGAAATGAAACGTGGCTGAAAAGAATCACTTTGCAGATGAGTGAGCTTGCATTAGGAACCTCAGAGGCAGTCTGCCGGTTTGAATGAATTAAGCAAAGGCTTTGGAATGTTTTGGGAATTTTTGCAATCTTTTGGGGCTGTTTGAGGAGTGAGAAAGTGTGGCGCACCTCTCCTCAATTCTGGAGGGGCAGATCCCAAGGAAACTCTGCCGGCAAAGAACAGAGTAAAATTAAGACTGGCTCTCTCCACCTTCACATTACGAAAATGAAGGAAATTTGAAGAGCTGAGTTGCAGTGTTTCCAAAGAGAACAGAGTCGATTTGATTTATAGCAAAAAGAAAAAAAGATCAAGCATTAAAAAAACAATCACGCTCTGCTACTTTTCAGCAGGGCCTTTTAAAAATGAAGTTTAGACAGAAGCTCTGGGCTGGATCCAGAAAGTACACCCTATTAAAAATCAGTATCAACAATGGTGCATCGTGGTTTCAGTTACACTGGTTTCAGTGAGAATTGAAGCTTATTTAAATAGATTTTGATTACGCCAGAATGCTGCCGTTAAGATCAAGGTTGGATCCAGACTACGGCAGTCAAAATTCCACTGCCCTTGAAATCCATGGGGCTTCAATCATGAGCAGATAGGATACTTCTGAGCAATAATAACAGGTTCAAAGCTCTTTATTTGGATTTGGGATTTTATCTTGAAGATAACAGGGATTCATCTCTATCACAATCCTCTGATATAGGTTATTTGTCCTTCCAATGGGTCAGTGGGCCACTGGTCTCAAAGAGAGCATCTATTCCTTTATAAAGCTTCCTACATGACAAATTCCATGGAGGATATTTTTTTTTCCCATCCCAGCTCATCAATTAGAGGAGAAAAAAAAACTAATTTGTGTCTGAGGAAAAACCAACAACACCTAGAAATAGGAAGGCTGTCAGTGTTCTCAAAAGAGGAAAATGGGACTTGTGGTTACTTTTTCCCTTTTAATAGGGCGGCATAGAAATCTAATTAAATAAATAATAAATAAATAATAGAGAACAGGGAGAGACGCTGAATTTAACTGTCTTTTGGGGAAGACATTTGCCTACCAACAATTTTTATACTCGTTCTTTTTTTTAAAAAAAAAAAGCAATCAAGAAGTTTACTACATGCAGACTCAGAGATACACTTACCGTACCTTTTAAACTTTATGTGGTTCGTGTATATAAAATAGTTTAAAAGTCCAGCATACTTTCAATCATCTTCTTTGAGGTAGAGAATTTATTGACTATTCTGGCTGGTGTATACTATAGGTCTTGACTTACGACCACAATTGGAACCAAAATATTTGTTGCTAAGCAATATGGTCGTTAAATCAGTTAGGTCCAATTTTATGACCTTCTTTGCCATGGATGTTGCTAAGTGAATCCTGTACAGGTAGTCCTCAACATATGACCACAATTGAGCCCAAAGTTTCGGTTGCCAAGCGGGAACCTTTGTTTTAGTGAATTTTGCCCCATTTTACGACCTTTCCTGGCACCGTTGTTAAGTGAACTGCTGCAGTTGTTAAATTAGTAACACGGTTGTTAAGTGAAATCTGTCTTCCCCGTTGACTTTGCTTGTCAGAAGGTCACAAAAGGAGATCACATTGACCCCAGGACACTGCAACGGTCATAAATATGAGCCAGTTGTGAAGCAACCAAATTTTGATCACGTGACCCTGGGGATGCTGCAATGGTCATAAGTGTGAAAAATTTATTTATTTATATTTATTTATAATCAAATTTATATGCCGCCCCTCTCCTAAGACCCAGCGCGGCTCACAACAAATACAATAAAAATACAATACAAATTTAAAAATTAGATTACATTCATACAAACACAATCAACTCACAATCACTAATGGAGGGACCTTCCTAGGGCCCAGGGGCAGAGCACGGCTCATACGCCCCAAGCCTGTCGGCATAGATGTGTCTTCAGCGCTTTCCGGAAAGCTAGGAGGGAGGAAGCAGTACGAACCTCTGAGGGAAGCTGGTTCCAGAGGGCTGGGGCAGCAACAGAGAAGGCCCTTGCCCTAGGCCCCGCCAGATGACATTGCCTAACAGACGGGACCCGTAGGAGGCCAACCCTATGTGCCCTAACCGGTCGCTGGGATTCATGGGGCAGAAGACGGTCCCGCAAGTATCCTGGTCCATTGCCATAAAGGGCTTTATAGGTCATAACCAACACTTTGAATTGTGTTCGGAGACCAATTGGTAGCCAGTGCAGCTCACGGAGAGCTGGAGTGATATGAGCATGTCTTGGGAGACCTAAGACAGCTTGCGCAGCCACATTCTGGACTACTTGCAGTCTCCAGACATTCTTCAAAGGTTGCCCCATGTAGAGAGCATTACAGTAGTCGAATCTCGAGGTGACAAGGGCATGGGTGACTGTGAGGAGTGACTCCCGGACCAAATAGGGCCACAACTGGCGCACCAGGCGAACCTGGGCGAATGGTCATAGGTCACATTTTTCCGTGCTGTTGTAACTTTGAACGGTCACTAAATGAACTGTTGTAAGTTGAGGACTATCTGTAGTTGTTAAGTGAATCCAATCTTCCTCATTGACTTTGTTAGTTGAAAGCCAACTGGGAAGATCACAGATCACGTGACCCCAGGATGCTGCAACCATCTGGTTGCCAGGCACCTTAATTTTGATCACGTGACCGTGGAAATGCCACAATGGTTGTAAATGCGAGAGCCGGTCATAAGTTACTTTGTTCAGTGCTGTTGTGATTTCCTACAGTTACTCAACAAATGGTTGTAAGTTGAGGGCTACCTCTGTATGACACTACGCTACACTATACAATAATATATGCTGGGAATTGTAACCCCGCACGTTTTAGAGTGCATTCTATTGAGACAAGGCTGCTCGTATATCTTGAAATTTATCTAATAGAACACTTGATGTTAAGATGCTGGGCTTGTCAACCGGAAGATCGGCAGTTTGAGATCCAAGCGCTGCATGACAGGATGAGCCCCCATTACTTGCTCCAGCTCCTGCCCACCTAGCAGGTCAAAAGCGTGCAGGTGCAAGTAGATAAATAGGTACCACTTTGGCGGGAAAGTAAAAGCATTGCCTGCATCTCGGTATATAACCATGCCAGCCACACGACCATGGAAGCATCTTCAGACACCATTAGCTCCCTCAACTAAGAAACTGAGATCAGCACCACCCTGAAAGGTGGACCTTTACTTTTATAAGCATAAAGGCAGCTGCTACTTTATTTGCTTTTAATTTTGCCTACATGCTGCACCCGAGTAAAATAGACTTCTGGAAAAGTCCAAAAATGAGGTTCTGTAAAGTCTGATCAGTGGGAGAAAAGGGCTCTTGCATATTCATCCCTAGACCAGATGTTTTTTATGGCTTGATTTATAATGGTGTAGAACTCACATCACCCATGTTATCTTGCCCATTCCCCACCTGCACTGCAAATATTTAAAAACAATAACTACTAACTCACCATATATGGAGCGAAAATGATAACCCAGTGACAATATTTTTTTTCTTTATAAGAAGAACCAGCTTCCAAAATGGAGCATTAGTTCTCAAGTCCAACCGATTGAAGAAGGTGTAGACAGCAGGTCCTCTATCCAGGCCATGATCACTTCTACCCCACCAGATGGTTAATTATCATGTCTTCTGAGCGGTGTCAGTTCCAGTTTAGGAGGAATTGCCTGTGCCAACTTTTCCATTAGGCAGAATTAGGCAACGGCCTCAGGTGTCAGATCCTGTGGGTAAGCAACAGGACTTACCAGCTATTCCTCTTGAACTTGCTAGCCATTTCCTTTGAGTGAACGGAACCACGAGGACATTCCAGTCTGTCATGAGCTCCCAAAACTGGTATTGTCTTTGGTATGATTAACAAAAAGTGAATCTCTCCCTGAAGCTGAAATAAAATTCTCATTTTCTACTTATGGAACAAGAGAATCTGTGCCATCTTGTTCTTCTCCATAAGTAGCAAAATGTTTTGAGCCGCCTCTAAGAGAGCTTTGGAAAAGATGCTTCTGTGAGCTCCTATCCTTAGTGAGGGCATCTTCTCATCTCCTTTGCTTGTCCACATCGGCTGGGCTCCATTCACTTTTCAGGCCAGAAAGACAGCAGTGGACAATGATATTCCATTTCCTTACATCTCTGTTCCTTACCCTTCTCCAAAGCATCTCAGGGCAGGACAAGAAGTGGTGGGTGGAAGCTTGTTAAAAGGAGACCCAACCTCGAACCAAGGAGAAATTTTCTGACAGTGAGAACAATTAATCAATGAAATGATTTGCCTCCTAATGTTGTGGGTGCTCCATCACTGGAGGGTTTCAAGAAGAGATTGGACAACTATTTCTCCAGAATAGAATAGGGTCTCCTGCTTGAGCAGAGGGTTGGACAAGAAGACCCCCAAAGGTCCCTTCCACTCCTATTATTCCATGTTCTAAGACTTACAGGAGACCTCTTGTAGAATTGTGGCCTTTAGGAAGCGCCCATTAGTTTTCGTTACTGGACCCATTTCTAAAGTAATATTGGTCAGGCACCATGCACTGAAGGTATGAGCGCTTATGTGTTTGGTGAAGGGCAATGTGATGGAAAGGCAGAACATAGTTCCACCCTCAAGTCACTATCCTCAAAAGGTGAAAGACAATGTAAGACAGAATCTCGCCTGGCCTTTTTCATGGACCAGAGTTGATTTCTCAAAAATCACATGACTGATTGTCATGTTTATCTGACTGGTGAGACAAATGCAGCTCTTAAACCCCAGGCCAACTCCCACCTCTACCCCGATCCTCAAATTGTTTTCCCCTGCTCTCCAGAAAACATCTTCCTATGATTTCTGCATCCTGGTTAAGCTAATATTGGACAGAGACACGTGTCTGAATTTTTCCTTATCAATCATCAATGCTGATAAAAGAGAATTTGCTTCTCAAATTATTTCAAGGAAGAAGAACATTCCAATCAAGTTCTCAAGAGTGTCCTTAAGAACGGTGTCCTTGGTGCTCTCTGAAAGCTGGCTTGGTGGTTTTCTTGCAGACATTTTATTACCCAACTAGATAATGAAGTACTAGAATGGTTTGTTCTCTGCTTGTATACTGGTAGCTTGCCCTGTTAGTGGGTGAGAGAGTTCTTGGTTCCTTGCTTAGGCTGTTGTTTATTGTTAATTCAATAAAACAAGTTAAAACAGTAAAACCAATGCAGGCAAATAAGCTAATAATAAACAACAGGCTAAGCAAGGAACCATCAACAACACTCCCACTCTGACAGGGAAAACCCCTTGTATATAAATAGAGAGCCAACCTCACTCCCTCCTAACTCTGATGATGTTACCTAGTTGGGTAATGAAATCTCTGCAAGAAAACAACCAAGCTCAGAGAACATCAAAGAATCCACAAATATGTTCTTCTTTGAGGACTCAGAAGTCTTTACGCTTATTTCATGACAAAGGGGGCAAGAGATTGGTGTGATGGTCATCTCTTTTTTTTTTCCACAACCCTCTCTCCATCTTTCTGCCCAAGGTCTCTCCTTCCATCAGAGGTTTTTCTTTGCTCTTGTGAAATTTTGGAGAATTTCTCCTTTGTCTGAAAATCAGAGAATGATCCGGTCAGTTTCTCCACAAATTTGGTGGTGAATTGCATCTAGCGCTAAAAAAAAAAAAGGTCAGCAATAGAGAACATAAGAAGAGCCATGCTGAATCAGGCCAAAGCCCATCGAGTCCAGGATTCTGTGTCACACAGTGGCCCACCAATTGTACATGGGGATCTTGAGCAGAAAGAGAAGGCAAAACCCTCCCTTTCCCTTGACCCCCAACAAATGGTACTCAAGGGAATCCTGCCTGCCTCAACCAACATAGAGGCGGCACATGGACATCCGTTTTAATAACCACCGATACACTTTGCATCCATGAATCTATCTAGCCCTGCCTTGAAGCTGTCAAGGCTGACAGCTGTCACGACCCCTTCAGGAAGTGAATTCCATAAATCAACGACCCTCTGGGTGAAGAAATATTTCCCTTTATTTGTCCTCACTTTCTTAGCTATGAGCTTTAGGGAGTGCCCCCTTGTCCTGGTATTGTGTGATAGAGAAAAGAATTTTTCTCTATCCACCTTTTCTATCCCATGCATGATTTTATACACTTCGATCAAGTTACCCCTTAAACGCTTGTTGCCCTTTTTTGCACCTTTTCCAGTTCCATTATATCCTTCTTGAGGTGCGGTGACCAGAACTGTACACAGTACTCCAAGTGTGAAAAAAACCAAACAGAGGCTGACTGGAGACTGCAGGAATTGATGCCACTACCTCTTGCATGCTAGGCAAGTGCTCTGTAATTTGAGCTAATAATAATTATAATAATAATCTTTCATTTATTAAATTGCTGTCTTCCCACATGAAAAGGAGCTAAACTTGAGGCTTACCAATATGATATATATCCCTAAAACATCACAAAATGTTTCCATGGGTGGGGCACTCCAGAAAAGTATTACATTGGTATCACAAGTAGTTGGATGGACAAGAAAAACAAACACTAGTGCAAAGGATGAGTTCTACACACTTCCTAGGAATAACCTGATTTTTAATTAGGCCAGTAGATACATTCCGGGTGGCACCACATCAACTATTTTGGCCATAACAGCTAATTTCTTTATGTCCTTTATGATGGGCCTCTTGCTATCAGTTCTACTTATGAGTTGAGACCCTCTTAGTATAGTTGAGCTGGTTAGGCTCCATAACCATCTGGAGCCAGCATTGTAACAGATAGTTGCCATTAAAAATAAATAGTGGGAGATTTTCATGGATTTTAGAATTTAGAATAGAATAGAGCTGGAAGGGACCTTGGCGGTCTTCTAGTCCAGCCCCCTGCTCAAGCAGGAAAACCTATATCATCTCAGACAAGAGACTGTCCAGTCTCTTCTTAAAAACCTCCAGTGATGGAGCACCCACGATTTCTGGAGGCAAGCTGTTCCACCGAAAACACCAGCCTGAAGATGACGAATGGGACTTCGTCGAAACGTCGCCAAGACACTTCCAATTTGACCTACATACATACATACATACATACATACATACATACATACATACATACATACATATATATATATTTGTTTTCTGAGGTTTTCGCGGGTGTTTGTATGTAGGTCTTTGGTTCTTCGGGTTTTCTCCCACGTAGAATTTGAAGTGTCTTGGCGACGTTTCGACGAAGTCTCATTCATCATCTTCAGGCTGGTGCTTTCGGCTTCTGCTTCTAGGAAGCATGAATTATAAGACCAGATTCAAAAGATCCTTGTCTTTTTTATTTAAACTCCAAACAAGCCCTATAAGAAAAGTATCTATTAGGTCTACATGCAAACTAACAATAATATAATTACGATATAGAACATGTCCCCAACTGATGCACTCCAGATAAATTAGACAATTCCCATCATAAGCACATAGCATTATTTTTTAATTAATGTATTGATTCATATCATTTTTATAAACATTATTTTTATAAATAACTCAAGGCAACAAACTTATGTAATATTCCTTTCTCTTCCTATATTCTCCATAACAGCAGCTTTCTGAAGTGGGTAAGGCTGAGAAAGAGGGTCTGATCCAAGGTCCCCCAGCTGGTTTTCATGCCCATGGAAGAACTAGAACTTACGGTTTCCCAGTTTCTAGCCTGGATACTTAACCACATTTTGGTTGGGGAGTCATGGACCAATTATGTATGACTCAGTGTAAATCCAATTTGTGCATAAGTAAGCAGGTATTTATTCATTCCACCAAATTTCTACGTTTTTTAATAATGAGGCAAAACCCGCCCTTGCAAATTGTATGCTGCTTTTCATTACATCCATCTTTTTGCAGGTTTCTCTGACAGATGCACGTCTGAATGCAATTTTCCCTAACATGTATTTTTTTTGTACACAGCTATGCCTACTATATGCTTTTTCTATGCAATTCTTTCAGATACATGTATATTTTTCCCCCTACACAATAATTCTCGGTGGGTATTATTCTATTTGCAAGTTTCCCAAATGGACCACTGTCGTATGAATTTCATTTAAGAAGTGAGGGATATTTCAAAATGGGTATAATCAAATGTGCTGCATTATTTGGCCATTTGTGCCACGATCAAGCCATGTGGCTGTTCTTCTCAAGCGAACAATCTTCTTATATAAAAATTTTGCTACCGGACTAACTGATCCAGACATTTGGGCAGGATAACTGTTCTGAATACCAATCATCGTGTGTTAGAGATTATGTAGAAATCATCAACCAAAGGATTTGGAGAACACTGTATTTCTTTCCAACTCTAGGCAACCAAACAGGGATGGTTGAGTGGGTGACATTCCATCATGCCTAGTAGTTTGGATGCCTTATATCAGGGGTCCCCAACCACTAGTCCATGGACCAGAACCGATCCATCACATGGAAGCAACCGGTCTCCACAAACAAGCAAAGCCCCATCTGTGAGATGCAGGCAACACACAAAACCACACACTCTCTGGCCATGGAAGAACCTTTTTCCATGGAACCAGTCCCTGGTGCCCAAGAGGTTGGGGACCTCTGCCTTACATGATAAACCAAATGCTTGGTTAAAATAAGAATGTTGAGTCCTTCTTAGGTGCTTAGCACAACTTTACAGAGGACCATCAGGCCAAACGTTCCAGGCCAAACATTCCTTCTATTTGTCCCAGATTGTCTCAAATGACACAAGCAAAAAGACCATAAAACAGGAAACAAAAAGACCAAAGCACCTCCTAGCCAGCAATCAACACCCAGATAAGCAGAGATTAACACCAAGATTAATACCGGATCAACAACCAAGCAGTAAACAATTTCCCAATTAAGGAACCACCAACTCATACAAACAATCAGTCAACAACAGCCTAATCAAGGAACTAACAACAACATGCCCACCAACACTGACAGGGCAAGCCATAGTAAATAAATAGAGGGTAAACCCCAATCCCTTCTAGCACTGATGATATTACCTAGTTGGGTAAGGAAGGTCTGCAAGAAAGCAACCAAACTCAATGAGCACCAAGGACCCTACTCCTTCCTGTTTGCTCTCCTGTTTTAACAAACTTTAATCAGCGTGCTTTCAAAATAAGAGAGCTTTCAGTTATCCTCCAATGCTGTCCAGGTCCTATAACATTCATTTTTTTTATATATAAAATTCTTTTATTAAAACAATCAACATTGAACATGAAAACATATTGTGCAGCAATCATCATGGCACCTGATATACAATACTAAGTATTAGTCTTTGAAAACGTCTGAGTTAGTAAGCCTTTTTCCCCACTCCTCGTGTCTAGCCTCAACTGTACTCCTGTTACATTTTATTTTGATTGGTGTTTCCCCTATCCGTTTCAATATTAATGTGATCAACATTAAACATACGATCCTATTGCTAAGCAATCATCCTAGAACATCCTATAACATTCATTTATCCACCTACATACTGCAGTCTCAGCTACTTCTCGCACCACTTTCTGTTGCTTTTGGACTTCTGAATATGGAAATGAAAGCTCTCTTTTGCAAAAATAATTTCTTATTCTTACTGTTTTGCCTCTTGGCATAAGGAAGAGGAATTTATTTCATGAATGAAGGCGAATATAAGTGTCCCAGGATAATGTTGCAGGATCCAACCTGGGTCAATTACCAGGGTCAGAAGTTTACTCTTCTGAGCTTTCGGACTCATTCTGGAGCCCATCCACAGGGAATTTCTCTCTAGCTTGAAGAGAGAGAAAGTCAGTCCCGGTGACCGACCCAGATTGGATCCTGCATGGATTTATTTATTCAAAAGACAGCTCATTTCTTTTGATTCACTCCCAGTGGAAAGGTTGAAGTGGCAGAGGCTGACGAGTTTGCTGATCTGAACGATCCAATGTTTGTGAATCATCCTTCCTTTCCACCACATTGTTTTATTAGCTGCTGTGGTTTAGATTCCCTTTTCTTTCTTTTTTTTAAAGTTAGTCTTTATATAAGCAAGTGATATATGATAATGCTCCAAAAGCCCCTGGGGGATTGTTCTCTACCAGTTTCCATTCAACTGATGAAAGAGAATTAAATTCTGAAATGTCTCTCAGCGCAGAAGAAAAACCCAGTGAAAATCGCACAGGTAGAATGTAAGTTAGCGATGCAATAGTCAAAAGCTACTTTGGGGAGGGGGGGATGTGATAACCGGTGTGAATGTTCTGTCTTCAGTCTTTTGCAGGTCTGAGGCCTCCCTGGCTTCCCACATTTTTTTTTTTATATATAAAAATTCTTTTATTAAAACAATCAACATTGGACATAAAAACATATTATGCAGCAATTATCATGACACCTGGTATACAATACTAAGTGTTAGTCTTTGAAAACGTCTGAATTAGTAAGCCTTTTTCCCCCCTCCTCGCGTCTAGCCTCAACTATACTCCTGTTACATTTTATTTTGATTGGTGTTTCTCCTATCTGTTTCAATATTAATGTGATCAACATTAAACATAAGATCTTATTGCTAAACAATCCTCCTAGAACATAGCATACAACATTAGGTGTTAATCTTTGTAAACATCTGTTTTAGTAAACGTTCTTCCCTCCTCCCTTACATCTTCAAGTATAATCCGAATGCATTTTGTTTGATTGGTGTTTCTCTTATATATGGTCTATCTACTGTTTCTAGTCTATCGCATATTGTACGTTTGCGCTTCTGAATTGACTTCATCCCATTACTAGTGCAATCTTTTATAGTCCCTCACCAGAGATCCTGAGGTGAAAGTTTCATATCTTGAGGTAGAGATTCAGTCTACTTTAACAATATTAAAGCAAACATCATTAATCATGAGGTTATGTTAATTAAATCCCCCCAAACAGACCTACCTAGGGTGTTCCTTCCAGGAGCTTTTCCTGATGGGAAAGCTTCAAAGTCGTTTTCATCTCTAGAAATATCATAGCACACTGAGTAATGGAATTACAGAGGGCATATAGAACCATAAAGTTAGAAAGGGCCAGTCCGAGCATGGACCTCAACATAGTATCGGAGTCACGATTAAAATATCTCAGCAAGTAGCTGTCTGAACACATCTAATGAAAAGTTTACACCACTCTGTTAATCATTGGTCCCACTATTTAACTGTTCTTCCTCTTAGGACTGATCATGGGGCGATCAAACCCGTCAGTCCTGGAGGAGATCAACCCCGACTGCTCTTTAGAAGGCCAGATCCTGAAGTTGAAACTCAAGTACTTTGGCCACCTAATGAGAAGGAAGGACTCACTGGAGAAGAGCCTGATGCTGGGAAAGACGGAGGGCAAGAGAAGAAGGGGACGACAGAGAATGAGGTGGCTGGATGGAGTCACTGAAGCAGGAGGCGTGAGCTTCAATGGACTCCAGAAGATGGTAGAGGACAGGAAGGCCTGAAGGAATGTTGTCCATGAGGTCGTGATGGATCAGACATGACTTCACAACTAACAACAACACTCTTAGGACATTTCCTAAGTCTTAGAACAGGGGTTCCCAACCTTTATGGTTTTGCAGACAGGTGGTGCTGATGGTGGCTTTGATCATTTCAGCGGGGTGGGGGGAATGGTTTCATGCGTGTAACTTGAATCTCAGACACGAGCAAATGAAGCTTTGCACACTCGCCCACTGTTTCGATGGCCTGGTTCCCAACCGGCCACAGACAGGTTGTAGGCCATGACCCAGGGGTAGAGACTCTTGTCTTAGAATATTCAACCCCTCATATTACACTTAAATGGAAAACATAACATACTGTTTGCCCTAGCGTCATAGTCTTATTAGGTGCGCCCTTAAAAAAACAAGAAGACTCCTTTTTTGGTCTAACTCCAAGACTGCAAGAGAAGCAAAATTCTAAGACAGAAATTCCATCTCTTCCACCACAACAATAGCAGCTTTAGGACTATGTTGTCTGTGATGAATTAGGAAATCTTGACTGGATTGTAGGTGAAACACCTTGGCCTAGTACCTGAACCCTTGGGCCATTTTGTTGCAAATATTAATTTTGTTCAGTCTTCTCAGCCAATTTGCTTTACTAGAAGAAGTTTTTAAGAGGTAAAAGGAGCATAATACTCTCTCAAGCCCTAATTAAGATTCCTTCCCTTGTTCCCCCCACCCCACTACGTTTCAAAGTCACTTGGCAAGTTTCTGATGAAGCTCTTTCTCTGCTTTATTTTGCTTCACTAACTGCAGACTTTTATTGGTGATCCCAGCTAGATAGTTCTTTGATGTTTTCAGACAGCATTTCCCCCAAATTGTGCAAGAAAGCCTTTCATTCCAGAAATTCAAAATACTAGCCAGAGGAAACTAATTAGATATCCAAGTCCTCCTTCTCAACGCCTGGACATGTATAGATTCCAAAACTTTAGATTTTTATTTTTTTAAAAAAATAAGAATTCTGCCCTCCCTCGGCAAGGTTTGGGTGTAGGATGCTTTAGAATTTTGCTTGTCTGCGTGCCTGCTCACCCACCCACCTGCCCACCTACCATCTTGCTTTCTTGGCTGCCCGCTTGTCTGCCTGCTTGCTTGACTTGAAAATAAGAGGAATGGGAAATAGAGCTAGTTAACAAAAGTAGTGAATATTACTGCAATTGGATTCAGTTCCAAAGGGAAACCGAACCAAAGGGAAACTGAACCCAGGCCATAATGCAGCTGCGCGAGCAGTTGTGGGCCTTCTGCGTTGTGCCCACATTTCACCAACTCTCCGCATGCTGCATTGGTTGCCTATTGGTCTCCGAGCCCAATTCAACGTGTTGGTTATTACCTATAAAGCCCTTCATGGCATGGGACCAGGATACTTACGGGACCGTCTTCTGCCATATACTTCCCTTCGACCGGTGAGAGCGCACAGGGTCGGCCTCCTCCGGGTCCCGTTAGCGAAACAATGTCGTCTGGCGGGCCCTAGGGGGAGGGCCTTCTCTGTTGTGGCGCCCGCCCTCTGGAACCAACTGCCCCCTGAAGTCCGCGTTTCTCCGACTCTCCCGGCCTTCCGGAAAAACCTAAAAACTCATCTTTGCCGGCAGGCCTGGGGATGATTGTAGTTGATTGTTGCATTGAATGTGTGTGTTTTTTTAATTAGTTTTTAGATATCTTGTTTGGGTTTTTATATTGTATTTTCTGTTATATATATGTTGTTAGCCGCTCCGAGTCCCTGGAGAGGAGCGGCATACAAACCCAAATTAAATAAATAAACAAACAAACAAACAAACAAATAAATAAATAGGATGAGGTTTTCTAAACTTTCCCAATTCCAAACTTATCCCAGTCAGTAGCTGTCAGCCTTACAAAGTAGATCAGACAGGAAACACAACCAGAGCTGCTAATTCTAATTTATTGTAAGGTTCATGATCAGAATCTTGCAAATCTGAAAGTACATTTCTCTTTTTTTTTTCCTCCACATAAGTCACCTTTACAGTCCAAGAAACTAGTGAGGGTGTCTCCCGAGCCTCTTGCCCCATCCACAGTCCTGCTGCAGGCTATGCTGCTTTTATCCAGCCTTGGTTGATGCACTGGCTCCGTCTCGTTGCCCTGATCCCCAAGGTCATTCCCATGCATTATTGCACCAGTTGTATTGAATGAGTCCATGTGTTAACGCCCAATATTTCTTCAGGATTTGCGTTGTGATATCAATACCATCCAAAGTAGGAGAGGGTTATATTAGGTTAAAGTGATCTCCTTAAATATATATGTTAAGATGGGTTGATACCCCAAACGTTCTCTGAAGGAACTGCAACATTGAAAAGACAAGTTCTTGAGGCCTGAATACCAATCTTCTCCAAGCTAGCATGGCCAAATGGACCTCTAGGTTTCTAGCCGTAATATGGTTGGTACTCAGCTGGAGAAGGGTAAGCTATTCAAAATTTAAATGGAATAAAGTTCTAGCAGTATCGCTTCTTCTCTTTTTTTCATCTCATTTGTCTTCAAGGTGGATGATCAGATTTGGTAGACTTAGAGTGAGCAAGACACCAAGCTTATCAAATAAAAAGGTTGGTGGGCAAAAAGGAATGAGGAAGAGAAACTCAACCAGAACCCCACTCCCGTGGCTATATAGTATGAGAGTTGAAACTCAACAACCATGTGATTCAAGGAAACCAACTTAGATAATATCAATGAGATTAAAAATTTCTAATCGCAGTCTTTCTCTTTTCAGACTCTGCTAAAAGAAATTAACCAAGATGAATTGGTCTGGTTTGGAAGACCTCTTGGGGGGAGTGAACAAATACTCCACAGCGTTTGGGCGTATTTGGCTCTCAGTTGTCTTCATCTTTCGGCTTCTAGTCTACTTAGTGGCAGCAGAGAAAGTCTGGGGAGATGACAATAAGGACTTTGACTGCAACACTGAGCAGCCAGGTTGTCCCAATGTCTGCTATGACCTTTACTTTCCAATCTCTCATATCCGACTCTGGGCCTTGCAACTGATCCTTGTCACCTGTCCTTCCCTGTTGGTTGTGATGCATGTAGCCTACCGGGAAGCCAAACTGAAGAAACGTTTACAGAAAAGGGGGAATAACTTCAGACCACGTTATCTCCCCGGCAAGAAGCGTGGAGGGTTATGGTGGACCTATCTCTTCAGTCTTGTCTTCAAAGCTGCGGTGGACATTGTGTTTCTGTTCATCTTTTACCACGTGTACCCAAACTACAAGCTTCCTACTCTAGTCAAATGTTCTCTCTCACCTTGCCCTAACCTAGTTGACTGCTACATAGCCAGGCCAACAGAGAAGAACATCTTCACTCTGTTCATGATCATCACTGCTTGTGTTTGCGTCCTACTTAGTCTCCTGGAAGCTTTCTATCTCATTGGGAAAAGATGTAAGGAGAGCCTTCAGGAGCCAAGTGGAAGTCACCGAATAGAGAGTGGTGAAGTGCACTTTCTCAAAAGAGACAATTGCCCCCTGTCCCCAAGTAAACAGGACACCACTGAAATAGACGGGCAGATTTTTCATGGGGCAGATTATAAGCCAGTCACTTCACCTCTCATAAGCAGCTCCCAATGTGGAGAGCCTTCAAAACTTGGGAAGCTGGAATAAACATACACCCATGAAAAAGAAGAGCTTGGACACAATCCATATTGCTTCGCTCCGATTCCAACGATTTCTACTAAGCTGGAAACACGAGAAGTGTGAGAAATGGTGGAAGTTATAGGAGATTAGGAAAAAAGAACATTCGTCTAGCTCTGTTTGTTCAGGTTTCAATAGCTACCGTATTTGGCCATGTAATTCTCTCCTGGTTTATGCTCCAACCAAGCAGCCATGCCCAATACATTCCCATCTGCATTTCTGATTATTATTTTTTTAAACCACAACACTTGTACTCATGAGTTTAGTGTTTTCTTCCCCATCCAAACTCCAAACTTCCTCAACTCAAAAACATTGTAGCTCTGGAAACCTAAGAATTCCAGTGTCCGCTGACTCTTCTGCATGGGGTTGGTGGTTCTTCTATCCAAGCATGGCTCTTTTTTCCAGATCTTCAACTGCCATATTCATTTGTTCTGATTCTTTTAACTGAATGCACCTAAGCCAGGGGTAGGCAACCTTGGCTCTTTTTATGATGCGTGGACTTCAACTCCCAGAATTCCTGAGCCAGCATAGCTTTGAGAGTTGAAATCCACAAGTCATAAAAGAGCCAAGGTTGCCTACACCTGATCTAAGCTACTTGTCAACAATACATTGTTCTTTATTTACTTTCTAACCCAATTCATTTTTTTATAATTATCTCACTATCAAGGCCGTATTTGTTGAAACTGGTATTGAAATGCTTTTCCAGTCAAGAGAACTTGGAATTGTAAAATAAAACTGAAGACGTGATAGCTGATGGAGGAAAGGTTAGCACTGTGTCCTAGCCCTGATGAAGTAGTGCAGTTCCTAGCTTGAAAAATATGAGTTTTCACTTGCAGGAGCCAGGAATGGCAAAGAAGATGATCTGTATGGTTTGGTGGTCTGTCATAATTACTGACATTCAGCTTGACGGCCTATGGGATGTCAAGAGTGAATCTAGGCATAAAACAATGTATATTCTTAATACTTGAAAATCAAACTTTGGATAATAAAAATCCATCGGATATCAATGAGATCCCTACAGAACCTGTAGCTCCCTTTTCTCTTGGTTTACTGGAAGCAATTCCCCAAAATTACATAGGTGTCTTCACCAACTATATTTGGAGATTACAGGGTTAAACTTTAAGATTATTGGCATAACAAACCATTAACTTCGATTCCTCATTTTCTTCCTGTTATGCTTTCTGGATTAGGAGATTGGCGCTGGGCAGGCAATAGGCAAGAAATATCACAACAATCTATTACATCCTTATGTAAGTTCCACACCTCACTGCCAACTGATCATCTCTGTTTTAAGTCCTGATTTTCTTGCTGATTGACAGCTTAGTTTGGCTGAAACTCTGCAAGCCAGGGCAAACCCCTCCTCTGCATTGGCACACTCCGGTAGTTAATTACGTGCTATTGATGGGTTGATTACAATTAATTATACAGCACATGTTTTCTGATTCATTTCTCCACTTATGATCTAATAGACTATTGAGAAACCGTTTACCTCTGACCTAAATACTCTCTTTCTCAATTACTATGGTGCCCAGAGAAACTTCTGGAACAGTTTGTTTGTTTTGGAGAAAAGGAGAAAATATACATTTTTGGAAATAAAATATAAATTGAGATATTTTTTTCCCTGAAGTAGAAATGGCTGTCCATCTGTTGAACCAAGAACACTTGATTTAGTTTACTAATTTTAAAACAAATCACATCACTTATCATCACAAATCACCACATCACCATGTGTGGTCTACAAACTTGAGTCAACCCATTTGTTCATCTAGCTCAAGATGGTTGGTGCTTACTGACAGCAGCTGTCTATGATCTCAGGGCTGACTATCTCCAATTCTTGATCAAGATGTCAGGAAGTGAACTTTTGATCTTCTGCACAGACAGCTGTCTTATACTGACTGACACCAATTATTGTTCTGCCTAATTCTCAGGGTTTCAGACAAAAATCTTTCCTAGAAAATTCTTGGAGAATTCAGAATTCTGGATGCCTTACTTGTGAAGAACAGATCTCTGTGCATTTATCTACAGCTCTTTCTATCACTATATTGATCTACATGGCACTACCGTATTTCACCCAATGCCTTGGTTGAAAAGTGTCATGAACCTCTGCACAAAAGCCTATAAAATTGTGCTGCACTTTGTTCTGGTTGGTTTAATCAAAATTTTAGATAGTTGGTTTTTGAGGATCAGTTGCAATTATAAAAGCTAAATTTACATACTTGAACACTTTTAATATTTAATGTAATGATGATAAATAAAAATGTTGAAGTTGGCTAAGTACAATTAGTTTGTTGTCTTATTTCAAGATACCTTACCCCTCTATCACTATACCCAGAATAGGAGTTCTTTGTTACAATTGAGATATTATGAAAATGCTTTAAGTTCTGGTTATTTTAAATAAAAAAGGACTAAGAGAAAATTACCTATATATTTTTTCCATTGCTTGTAAGAGTAATTACATGCTTCTTTCTGAAGGACCTGCTAAGTCCAACTTAAATTCAGGAGTAGACTTCTTAATAAAATAATATGCTACTGTCTACAAAATAGGCCATTCAAGCAAAAGTAAGGTTATAAACATATATGCACTTGGCTGCAGAATGGAGGGAAATTCAATGATTACTCAGTGATAGATTACTCAGCGATAGAGATTTTCCAAGCAAATATCATTCGTTTGTTATCTTTCCATCAAAAAAAGAATATCCTAATGAGATGCAATAAAAATAAATGGATCAACGCATTTTAAATCATAGAATCAACTTACCAAACAAGAATTATAAATGGTTTAAAACCATCTGATCATCTATGTTTGCAAGTACACTGCCCATGGAAAGTCTAAAACTAATTTGCATTTTTCTTTTAAAAATGCAGAAATGAATTATAATTGTATCTCATAAGCGGGGACATCTGATGTACAAAGATTTCTGTTTACCCAATGCATATTTGTGTCAATGCAGACATTTCCAACAGTGGAGGAGCTATAAATAAAGATTGAATTATTTGGATCTTGGTGTTCTGTGAGTTTGGTTGTTTTCATTACTCAGCTAGGAAACATTATCAGTGCTGATCAAGCTCACAGAATACCAAGAATCCAGAATATATACACGTTTTGTGCATTGGGGTACAAAATTCGCATTTGACATATCATTTAGAAATTTAAACAAGCATCAAAATTCTGATGCTATAAATTTGAAGTTTGAAGCATGGCATGCTGTGAGACACAAATAGGTCTGAAGTTTTTGGCTGTTTTTTATTATTATTATTATTAATTGGTTGGTTGGTTAGTTGGTTTTTCTTACTCCACCCACCCACTTTTTCTGAGCACTGATGCAACAGCTTGTCATTGGGGACAGGGGGAGAGAAAGGAGAATACTAATATAAAGTGAAAAATCAGACTGGAGGCCAAGATAAAGAAATAAAGATCAGATGCAAGTAATTTAAAAACATGAAAAGGCAAAAATGGAAGAATGCAAGGATCAAAACAAGCTTAATTAAAAAATGGGTTTTGCACCAGGAAAAATGGAAAAAGCTTTGGAAACCATAAAGCAAGAAATAACAGTAATTGCAGGGAAAATTGAACGCTATGAGGCATGAATCATCCCATTTAAGCAAAATCAGCTAGTTCAATCAGACCAGAGTCCATTCTACCAAATAGGAAAAGAAATTCTGAAAATGGAAAACCAAACAAGACAGAAACAATCCAGTTTTGGAAAAATTGATGGGAAACTTAAAAAGACTCTTAATAAAACTGCTGGATGGATGTAAAACTTTGAAGACGAATTTAGTAAAAATTGAACAGGAGAATTAATAATAACAGCAGAAAAGGTTAAAAATTGAGTGAAAAGAAGTAAAACTGGACATATTCTGGAAATAATCAGTTTTGGCTTCTGGATGTAAGCCAAATTGTTTGGCTTTGGGCTCAAATATTTGATTAGTAAGAGCAGTGGTGATGCAGTGGTTAGAAAACATTATTGGAAGCTAACTTACTGCTCATAGCCAGGAGTTTGATTCTGACTGGCTCAAGATTGACTCAGCCTTTCATCCTTCTGAGGCCAACAAAATGAGCACTCAGATTGTTGGGGGCAATACGCTAACATTTGTTAACCCCTTAGAGAATGTGTAAACTACTATGAAGTGGTATATAAGTCTAACTGCTATTGCTATTACCTTACATCCAGTTATTGCTAAACAGCTTAATGAATTATTGCATAAAGGAGTCATCAGTGACTGTTTAATAACTGGAAAAACTTATCTGATTCAAAAAGACTCAGTGAACGGGACAACACCAGGAAACTGAAGGCCAATAATATGCTCACCTGTTTAAGTTACTCACAGGCATAATAGCAGACAACATCCAAGATAATTTAAAAGGAAATAACATCCTCCCAAGGAAGGAAAGGAAAATCAGAGGAACAAAAGATAAGCTTCTGATTGATAAAATTGTTTTGGAGAATTGCAAAAGGCAAAAAAACTGCCATATGGTCTCAATTGATTATAAAAAGTTTCTTGAATTAAAAGTCTTCATCAGGGTCCAGTCCAAGCCGTGAATAAGCAAAATGGAGACTGCTTTAGAAAGATGGTTGTAGTTTATTGAAGAGCAGAGCCAGACAGAAATGAGACTCTCGGAAAGCTGATCACATGTAGCTGGGAGTAGTAGGTTTTTATACCTTCTCGGGCTTTTTAAGGTTGTCTCCTGTTCCTGTGTCATGAACTTTGACCTGAGGTTCTGAGCATGTCCTTTTGGTATTCTGATGGTGGTGGGTTAATCCTATTATGTCCCAAAAGTCATGTCTTTTAGAGTTTGGGTGGGGTATGTAGATTTTAGAGGTCTTTGTCTTTCTAATCTCATCAGCTTCTAGCTTCCTGGCTCCAACCTTTCTGAATAGGATTATCAAATCTGCATTTCTACAGACCTGGTTTGTACTTGGGGTAGAGAGACTTGGGGTGGTGGTTTCTGCCTAAGATTTTCTATTATTCCTTTGGGGAAATATATTTTGCCTTTTAAATATTCCCCAAAATATTTCTTTCTCTAGTGGGGCTGACTTCCCACAAGGTGTTTGGTTCATTATGACACAGTTGGATTATCCAGTGTTTGAAAACAACTGGTTTCAGTAAAACCTTAGCATGTTCCTAGGAAAAAAAATAATAAGGTAATGAAATACAAAATTGTGGTTAAAAATGAAAAATATGAGCTTGTCAACATTTGGAGAGGCCTCTTCCAGGGTGACTCTTTATCCTCCCTCCATTGTTTTGAAGAAAATAAATCATTGTTACAAACAGCAAAACAATGCTAATAAAACCATGCATTTGTTTTATACAGATGAACTGAAGCTCTACAGAAAATCAGAAGCCAAAATCCAGTCACTGACCAACTTTAAGAATTTTTAGCATAGGTATAGCAATGGAATTTGGCCTAGAAAAATGTGTTATGAAGCAATAAAGCATGAACAATAATTGAATTGAATTGAAATACTAACTGGCCAAATCCCCAGGAGCCATCAAAATTAAAGCCTAAAAGAATCTGGACATTTTGCAGTTGGAGAACATCAAGTATGGACAAATTAAAAATGTGATTAGTAAAAAATATACCTCAAAAGTGAGAAAAGTGTTAAAGACAAAATAGAACAGTGGAAATGCCATCAATATCTGGTCTATATCTGTGATATGGTACACTACTGGAATTATTATCTGGACAATTTAGACTGGAAAGCAAGGAAACTGATGACTGTTCACTATGTATTAAAGCCTTGTAGTGATATTAATGGATTAAACCTGCCCCATAGAAATAAAGATAGAGGTTTACTTCAAGTCAAACAACTGTTGAAGACGAAAAGCATGCATTGGCTGTTTATATAAAAAAAACAGTCAAAGACAAGCATTGGTGCAAGTTAAAAATTTGAACTTACTGAATATACAGAAAATAAACATGAATATTGAAATAATGTAATAAAAATCTGAACAGAATACCTGCAATGAAAAGCATCACATGATCAAATTCTACAAATGTTCAAGGAGAACATGGATAAAAATAAAATGTGGCAGTGGCTTGCAAGTGGGACATTTAAAAAAGAAACTGAAGGCTTGGTTTTGGTTGCTTAAGACCAAGCTGTTCAAACTGATGCAATCAAGGCCTAAAGTGGAAAATCATAAAATGATTCAAAGTGCAGATTGTGCAAAGAAGCAGAAGAAACAGTAGCTCATATACGGTACTTGTTCGAGAAGATCACACAAACTGATTATAGACAGTCATATCACAGTCTCCAAAATAATTCATCTATGAAAATTATCATGTAATGAAAAATTAGCAGGAACATAAGAGTTGAAAAAAAATAATTGAAAATGAGCAGGTTAAAATATTGTGAGATCTCCAAATACGAAAATCTACACATTTCCAAATACAAACATCTACACAAGAATAGAGATAGGAGCAGGGATTTATTAATGCCTTAATTCAACATTTCAAGCTCCTGTTATTATACCAACAATACAGCGAATCTACAACTTACAACCACAGCTGGGACCAGAATGGCCACTGCTAAGTGATGCAATCACTTAGTGACTTGTGCCTTTTACACAAAGTGTTAATATTACTTTATAATACCTTGGTAAGACCATGCTTGAAATATCACATCTAGTTTTGGTCACCAAGATGTAAAAAAGATGTTGAGATTCTAGAAAGAGTGCAGAGAAGAGCAACAAAGATGATTAGGGGACTGGAGCCTAAAACATATGAAGAACACTTGCAAGAACTGGGTATGTCTATCTTAATGAAGAGAAGGATTAGGGATGACAGGATAGCAGTGTTCCAGTATCTAAGGGGTTGCTCCAAAGAAGAGGGAGGTCAACTTATTTTCCAAAGCACCCACAGGCAAGATAAGAAGCAATGGATGGAAACTAATCAAGGAGAGAAACAACCTAGAACTAAGGAGGAATTTCCTGACAGAACAATTAATTAGTGGAACAACCTGCCTCCAGAAGTTGTGAATGCTCCAATACTGGAAATTTTTAAGAAGAGATTGGACAACTATTTGTCTGAAATGGCACAGGGTTTCCTGCTTGAGCAGGGGGTTGGACTAGAAGACCTCCAAGATCCCTTCCAGCTGTGTTATTGTATTATTCAGTTAAGCCTAAGAGGGACATATAGTTGTCAGTCTAGTTGGTGCACTGCATACACAGTACATGTCTTTTCATAATATGCAAGTGGGGGAGGTGCCCATATTTGGCCATGGAATTTAACAACTCAAATCTGGCCCTAGAAGTGGCCCTTCTTGAGCACTGGGTCAAACTCATTGACATGTATTTAGTACTTGCATGGGCAGCAGTCCACTAAATTAAATCAAATAAACCTGAACATCTCAGAAGAAGACAGTGGTGAACCGTGTTCATATTGCTGCCAGGATAATTCCATAAAGGTTACCATGATTGGAGTTCCATTCAAAGGTGTCTTTACCTTTCAGAGACAACATTTTTAAAACATGATCTATATTTAAAAGGAGAAAAGGGGAGAGAGAGAAATGTTGTAAGACCAAGTGAAAAATACAGCAAGTGCCTAAACCTGAGACTGCCTTTGACCTTCTGGTTCATGCTTAGGGTTCTTCTGCTCCCCTCCCCATCCTGTTGGCCTTGACAGCTACATGCATGTAGGAGTTCTTGGTTGGAATATCTGCCCTTTCCTCTCATCTTCTCTGGTGTTTTGTTGCACAAAGGGATTAAGGAGGATCTCTCCCAAAGGAAAAAAGGTGTATGTCATCCTCCCAGAAAATCATAGCCTTAGTTTTTCATGACCTGCCATAACAAGGTTGACAAGTAGGAAAATAATTGCAACTTCCACAGAGTTCAAGTTGGCCTCCAGCTGCTTAGGATTGGGTTAAGTAGTCCTGACCGATCCTGTCTGTACAAGTAGAGGGAAAACAGATGGCTTTCTCATTTGTTTGGCTGAGAATCTTCCAAGATTAAGTAGGTGGCTGTCAAGCCAGATCCAACTGGGTGTGTCATTGCATTGCACCCAAAGACAACTCTTCTGGTGATTCATTGTCTTCATTGCCAAGAAAGCGACACCTAAGTTAGGTTGCATAGAACAAATTTCAGATCTTACTGAGGTCTAGAGGACCAACTAAACGAAATGCCCTTTCATTCCAAGTTGGGAGAAGGATAAACAGTAGTTGGGCTCTTAGCACGAGACTGTGTGGGTCAAGACCTGTAGAGGAACAAATCTTGGAGAAGATCTGTAGAGACAGTTAGCAAAACATGAGCTCAGTCTGGAAACAAGACACAGTAGCGTGAGATACAAATACAAAATTGCCTCTCCTTGATTCTCTTTTACGTAAGATGGAGTATATGGGGAACATTGTGAGGCTTTCAAGATTCATATCAGCCCTTCCAGGTAGGTCAAGTCAGGAAAAAGACATCATAAGAAATGCTAGAACTCTTTTTTACTGATATAGGCCAGTGTTTCTCAACCATTTCAGCTTTAAGATGTGTAGACTCCACCTCCCAGAATTCCTCAGTCAGTATAGCTGGCTGGGGTATTCTGGGAGTTGAAGTCCACACATCTTAAAATTGCCAACATTGAGAAATCTTGATCTAGGCCAAAATAAAAGAATCTTTAAAAGTGCTGACTGCTTCTCTTCATTTATTTATTTTATTCGGGCTTGTATGCCGCTCCTCTCCGGAGACTCGGAGCGGCTAACAACATGTATATAGAACATCAAATTTCAATACAAGTCCAAACAAAAATATCTAAAAACAAACTAACACCCGCTCATGTTCACCATTCAATCCACAATCATCATATAAAGTTTGAATTTAAAAGTGGTGTCTAAATACCCCTCTTCAGATATTTGGGCCTAGGTGGAAAAAAGAATTGAAGAAATTCCCAGCAAAGATAAGGATTGCGTAACAGATTAATTTCTTACAATAAAATATACTGATGTTAACATTGAATGTGGCTGGCATAGAAATTAGGAAAAGAGAAAGAAAAGATACGGAGGGAGGCACTGTATTAAGGAATAGTGTGACTATACAAAAAAAGCATTTTATCCATACTATTCTAACTTACACAAAGGAAGTGACATTTCTTTAGAGAAACTAGTTAAATATCTAAAGAAACAAAATTTACCAAGATTATAGAGGAACAGAGAAAAATATGAATAGACTGTAACAATAAGCGAAGTCTCTGATCCTATTAAAAAGATTAAATCAAGAAAAGACCTTGGACCAGATAAGCTGTCAGCTTTTTATTATAAATGTTTTGAAGATGAACTTTTACAAGCTCTACAAAATACGATGAACTCTATCTTGCAGGGAAAAGGCCAGAGAGGTGGAAAGAGGCGAATATACCATTAATATCTAAGACCATCTAGACTGGACATTAACAACAATTGAATAATGACTACAAATTGTTCATAACAATCCTAGCTGATAGACTGAAAACGGTTTTGCAAAAATTTATTCAGGAAGAGCAATTTTTATCCTAAAAGACAGTTAAAGGACAATGTTAGAAATGGGTTGGATATTTGTGAATATTTGGTACAACATAAGGAAAAATAAGTCACACAGAATCTGACAATTGGAACCATTTTTTAAGATTGATTGACCTGACACAGAAAGCACAAATAATTAACAGAATAACAGCGGTTAGAAGGGACTTTGGAGGTCTTCTAGTCTAACTCCTGCTCAGGCAGGAAACCCTATACTATTTCAGACATCTTAAAAACCTCCAGTGTTGGAGCACCACAACTTTTGAAGGCACATCATTCTAGTGATTAATTGTTCTCACTGTCAGGAAATTCCTCCTTAGTTCTAGGTTGCTTGATTAGTTTCCATCCATTGTTTCTTGTCCTGCCTTCAGCTGTGTTGGAGAATAGCTTGGCTCCCTCTTCTTTGTGGCAACCCCTGAGATATTGGAACACTGCTATCATGTCACCCCTTGTCCTTCTTTTCATTAAACAAGATATACCCAATTCCTGTAACCCCTCTTCATATGTTTTAGCCTCCAGCCCACTAATCATCTTTGTTGCTCTTCTCTTTCCAGAGTCTCAACACCTTTTTTATATTGTGGCCATCAAAACTGGATGCAATATTCCAAGTGTGGTCTTTCCAAAGCCAAGTGATACTAACATTTCATGTGATTTTGATTCTATCCCTCTGTTGATTGTTAATGAGGATCTTAAAAGCCATGTGATATACTTAAAGGTGCAAGACAGGGATGTCCACTGTGTCCTGTATTGTTAATTTTGATTCTTGAAATCCTGGAGATATAAGTCAAGATGAGATGGAGGTGGAAGTAACAATTAAAAGAGAGATTTATACGTTAAGAGCTTTTGCAGATGATTTGGTATTGTTTTTGGAAGATCATTTAAAGGGAAGTGAAACATTAATAGGCATATTAAAAGAATTTGGTGCATCCCAAGCCTCAAGATTATGAAACAGGAGATGGAGATGTTAACAATAATATGAAAATACAAGATTAAACAGAACTGATATATAAAATAGGTTTTAAGATTCAGAAGAATCTAAAATATTTGGATATCGCTATGACAAATATGAATTGTATGTTATTTCAAAATAACTACGGCAGGACATGGAATATAGTTTAAAAGTAGGTTAAAATGGGAGAAATTACAACTGTCATTGCTGGGCAGAATTTCTGTGATTAACATGAATGTCTTGCCTAGAATGTTGTTTTTTGTTTCAGACAATACCTGTTTTGACAACTGATGTATCATTTAAACAGTGGCAAAGGGATATATCTTAATTTGTATATTGAGGAAAAATGAGTTAAATACAAGGTGTTACAAGATCCAAAGGAAAGAAGAGGATTAGATTTACCCAATTTGAAATTGTATTTTTCAGCTTGCTGTTTAGCTTGGATGAAAGAGAGAGTACTGAATATATAGCACAAAAATGGAAAGATTTGGCTTTACCCACAATGGAAAAATGATTGGTGAAAAATGAAGGAACTTGTTGAGATGGCTAAGTTGACTTCTTTGAACAGAGAAAGACAATATCTACATTTTATGGAAAGTGCATATATACAGGGGCTCTGGACCTCTTCTCCTGCTCCAACACCCATTGAAACCAACAGTGGAAAAAGAGAACTGCTATGACACCATGACCCCTCTCAATTGGACACGATGGAGTGAGGTAGGTTTGGGCTTGTGCAAATCATGGTGTCCCCGTCTCTTAATAATGAAATGCCTGTTCAGTGCTTCAGTGTACTTAAGTCCTGTTAAGACATGCTGAATTACAGAAACACGCTTGGGTTGTATAAAGAGCTAATTGACTGCTCCTGGGTTTCCCAGCACCTCAACAAACCTGCTCTGTGGGTTAAAGGTAAAGTTCCCACCTTCAAGAGATGGCAAGGCAGAACATTGGAAGAGGCTCATAAGAGATTTTTCTTGCTCCATCCCTCATATGAAACTTGCCAGTTCTATTTCCTCAACATGGGCTGTATGCGTTCAGCATTTCACCTGCAGAAGGGAAGGCTCAAAGAACATATATATATAAGTCAACCAATCTGCAAGTGTTAAAGACCTGCTTACTTCATCCAAGGATTAATGAAAGCAAAGCTAGAGACCTTTAAGCTCTGTATTTTAGGAGCGTCCTTCTACCCACAGAAAAACTGTCCAAAAACTGCCATCAGGAAGCTTCAGTCCTCCTGCTACAGTTGTTTCTCCAAATTAGGTATCTATGGAAGTTGACCCTTTCCAGCATCATGTCAATGCATTCTAAATCTCATCTACATGACCTGGTTAAAAAACAAACTCTTGGTCCTGACTAATACAATCCCACCAATCTTACCTTCAACATGAACAACCAACATAGAGGCGGCACATGGACATCCGTTTTAATGTTGATTGCTTTAATATTGGAAAAGCGTACTGAATTTCTACCTCAGGATACTGAATTTCTACCTCAGGATCTTTTGTTAGGGAACATAAAAGATTGCACTACTACTGAGATGAATTTACTTCTAAAGCTCGAATGAACAATAGGTGATAGACTAGAAACAGTAGATAGACCATATATAAGAGAAACACCAATCAAATAAAATGTATCAGGCGTATAGTTGAGGCTTGACGTGAGGAGTGAGGAATGTTTACTAAACCAGACGTTTACAAAGACTGATCCTTAGAGTTGTGTTGCAGGTTATATGATGATTGCTTTTTAATATGATCTTATGTTTAATGTTGATGGTTTTAATAAAATAATTTTTTTACAAAAAAAAAAAAAAACCATGAGCAGGATGTTACAAGAGGGCTCATAAACCTAGCAACAAGCTGTCCTTGGGGAGGGGAGGGACACTGCCCGAAACATTGCTATAGTTTCAGTGCAAGGATGAGCTCTGAATCCTGAGACCAAAGTTTCAGGAACATTTTCTGGAAATGCTAAACCTGCTGAATCTGTCCAGAGAGTTATGTTTCCCAGGATGTAATGCAAGCTTAGTTCCTAGAACTCATATTACAACATATTCTTGAAATTCTCCATTGAAATTTGGGGGTTTAACCAAGATCCTGTTTGCTCCTCAGGACTCAATCAATCATTTTATGTTCTCCTCCCTTCCCTTTCATGTTTCCTCTTTCATCCTTCCCTTCCCCTGCCCTGCCCTCCCTTTCCTTCCCGAATTCAATGCTAGAAGCAACCGAAAATAAATTGTCAGCAAGTCCTCTTGCTAAACAAGGTATTCTAAATGCCCCACAGCGATTTCTTCTCCATTCGGCTTCAGATCTAGCTACGGTGGGGCTACAGATGTGTCATGGGATGGTTAAATGCAATACATTAAAAGTGCTTCTTAGCAAGGCTTATTTCTGTATTGCTGTTTTCTAAAGAAAGCAATAAAGAACTGGAAGATGACCTGAATCATGGTAGCTTCATCTTTACTGTCTAGCATTCCTGTTTGGGGATTAAGGTCACGGGGTGAGAAATTTTAACTAAAGAGAAGGCTAAGGGGAGATGTGATGGCAATCTTCCAACACTTGAAAGGCTGTGAATTTATTGCCTGTTGTGTTCAAGATTAGGACAAGAATCAAAGTGTGGAAACCTTACAGAGTGAGATCCAAACTCAGAAATAAGGGGGAATTCCTTGACTACTGGCAAGTAGTGGATGAGTCTGCCTGGAGGTTTTCAAGGAAAAGTTGGATAGCCATTTCTCTAGAAGAATCTGAGTTTTTTTCTCTTATAAATGGAGTTGTACTAGAAGATCTTGGAGGTCTTCATACCCCATGATCTGGTGAACGGTTCAGTTTTCAGCTACTCAATAGAGCCTACACCCCAAAAATGAGAGGTATTACTGAGGGTCCAAGCCAACACATGTGATAAAGAGAAATTGTTGTGAAGGGATTTTCATTATTATTATTACCAACTAGAAATTAGAATTATGAGCACCAGCCATCCAGCTCACAAGGGTTCAGAGAATCCCATAAGTTGAAATAGTTTCCACATCTTACCCTGGTGAAGTGGTTTTTGAAAACAAACACCATGCTCAGATTTCTCTGCATGGTTTGTGAGTTGTGACTCATTTTTCCTGAACCGCTGACAATGTTCCCTATTTAGCTCAGTTCTGAATCAGCAGATGGGTTTCCACAAGGGAAAAATGTTCAGATTTCACTCCTTTTCTTCTGCATTTTACCTATCACTTCTTTCTATCCTCCACCTCTGCCAGAAAACTAGGTAGGAATCCTCTTCATCCTGAATTCATCTTCCCATGTTTAGTTGGGAAGAAACAGGATTAGGAGATTTCCATGTGGATCATTCTCAGATTCTTTTCATTTCTTGCCTCCTTTTTCTTTAGTTCTAAGATTTAAAAAATTCCTTTCTCTTTATCTATTTGTACACTTAATCTGTGTGCTTTGCAGACTCGGTACATTGGTTCTGCAGCTTGTCAGCATTCCTGTTGGCTTTGATGCAAATCAGAAAGCATTAAAATTCATGTCTGAAGGAAGGAGAGGAACTGCTCACTGCCACTCTCTAGAATAGATCACCTGTCCTTCAAGAATGTGGCCCTGCATTTTTTACAATGGAAAATGTAGAGGGAACGATAACGGAGAACATTTGCAAACGCATTTGCAAAAGGAAAAGTACGGTAATATTTACTGTATGAATGAAGACTGGTTGGGCGCCACGTCAAATTTTATTTGAACGACTGCCAGATCCCAAATCCTTCTTTGATGCTGTCATTTGCCCTGGGCTTCATTTTCAACAAAATGTTTTGTTATGTCCTCCTTGATGTAAAGCAACTTTCAGATGCCATTTTGGACTTCTCTCCAATACCCTGAAGGTATTACAACATAATAGGGCAACCTGTGGCTTGTGGCCAATAACTAACCCAAAAGCCCATTTTTGTGGTATCTAAGATTCTGCATTCTCCAGTTGTGGTTGTGAGTTTGTTGAAGACCAGTAGTATGATCTTCTTCTAATTTACTGGATTTTCTGTAAGCCCAAGAAAGAGCTTAAAGCAATTTGAAAACAAACAAAAATCAAGCCAAAGTCTCAACTTCATAAATTTGACCATCTATTTGAATCACTTTCCTAAAAAAATACATTACATGCAATATCTAGTCCCCTCTCTATTAATTTTTACAAAAATGCTTAAAACAGTCCTCTTGCGTTGGGTTTTTGGTGAGTAGGACACCAAATACGGGGATTTGTTACAAATTTTAAGCAATTGAAATCCATGTTTTTCAAACCAGACAACTTTAAGATGTGTAAATTTCAACTCCCAGAATAATGTGAGTTGCAATTATCTCTCTGTTGAGAGAGATCAACAGAAGCCTGGGCAAGAACATTCAAATTTCGCACAATTTCAGGCTCATCTGAAATGAGTTTTCAACCATGACTTTTAACATTCATTTTTTTAATTTAATCTAAGAGAGACTAAAGACCCCATTGGAGGATGTCTTGGATATTGTATTGTTAACACTTGCCCTACACATTGTTATCTAATGTTGAGCAAATTACAGATTTCATGACTGAAGAGACAAGAAATGGTTTCAGAAATGTTTACTCATTTATTCCTAAATCTAAAAATCTCAAGACCCTTTTATTAAAGAGGGAAATGTATCTCCCCATTATCAGATTAGTTTTATAAGCCCTGGGATGTAACCTACCAATAATACAATTTTTTGAAAGAAGCACATACATGAGACATTATGCTTGAAAATGATAAACTCGAACCTGACGCTCTGTGTTGTCTGATCCAGCAATGATCTTGTCATTAAAATTTAATAAAAAATTATTCTTCTTCTTCTTCTTCTTCTTCTTCTTCTTCTTCTTCTTCTTCTTCTTCTTCTTCTTCTTCTTCTTCTTCTTCTTCTTCTTCTTCTTCTTCTTCTTCTTCTTCTTCTTCTTCTTCTTCTGGGAAGTATTTTTTTTTCTAACAGATTAAGAAATACTAATGATGCTAATTCCTGGTTCTAAAATGGCAAGAGTCTGTTCTCCCAGATCAAGGGTGGAGAACCTGTGATTTGGGGAGGGGGAGACAAAGAGTACTTTGTTTCTTCTCCAGCCTCACAGATACTGCTCTGTTCTACCCAGTATGATACTAATAAAGATAATCTTTACACAGTGGCATCTTCTGTTTTTTTCCCCTGCTGACTGCTGAACAAATATAAATCATACATGTCTCTTTATCACTTCTGGCTCAGGTCTTGCTGATGGAACATGGAGCTCCAAGAGGCTGAATCCAGAAAAATGTTTTTTTTTTAATTTTTGGATAAAAGCTCTTGTTGTCAGGATTCCCCATCATGGGAAGAGATTCTCAGAACTCAAGTGCAGAGCATGTAATCGTCTAAGTGCCACTAATGACTCAGCATGAGAAACAGAAGGTATGAACCCTTTTGGGGTGGGGGGGGAAATACAGTAAAAGAGAGCAGCATGTTTGAACTAGGAGTTTTATTTCAATAATATAATAATAATAAAGTTGGAAGGGACCTTGGAGGTCATCTAGCCCAACCCCCTGCTTAGGCAGGAAAACCTATACCATATCAGACAAATGGCTGTCTAGTCTCTTCTTAAAAACTTCCAGTGTTGGAGCATTTACCGCTTCTGGAGGCAGGTTGTTCCACTGGTTAACTGTTCTCACTGTCAGGAAGTTTTTCCTTAATTCTAAGTTGCTTCTCTCCTTGATTATTTTCCATCCATTGCTTCTTGTCCTGCCTTCAGGTGCTTTGGAGAATAGCTTGACTCCCTCTTCTTTGGGGCAGCCCCTGAGATATTGGAAGACTGCTATCCTGTCCCCCCCCCCATCCTTCTCTTCATTAAACTAGACATACCCAATTCCAGCAACCGTTCCTTATATGTTTTAACCTCCAGTCCCCTAATCCTCTTTGTTGCTCTTCTCTGCACTCTTTCTAGAGTCTCAACATCTTTTTACATTGTGGTGACAAAAACTGGATGCAGGATTCCAAGTGTGGCCTTACCAAGGCATTGTAAAGTGGTATTAATACTTCACGTGATCTTGATTCTATCCCTCTGTTAATGCAGCCCAGCACTGTGTTGGCTTTTTTGGCAGCTGCAGCACACGGCTGGCTCATATTTAAGTGATTGTCCACTAGGACTCCGAGATCCCTCTCACAGTTACTACTATTGAGCAAGATACCCCCTATACTATACCTGTACATTTGGATTTTCTTGCCTAAATGTAGAACCTTGCTTTTTTCACCATTGAATTTCATTTTGTTAGATAGCACCCAGTGTTCAAATCTGTCCAGATCTCACCCTATATTCAACTGTTATTTGTAGATCAATGTTTATACAGGTAGTCCTCAATGTATGATCACAATTGGGACCAGAGCATCCATCGCTTAAGCGAGGCGGTCATAGTGAGTCATCTTTTTTCCTGCAGCCTTTCAGCAAATCCCGACACTTGTTAAGTGGATCATGTATCATTAAGTGAATCCAGCAAACTGACTTTGCTTGTTGGCAACCAGCTGAGTAAGTGTCAAATGGCAGTCATGAAAGCCCAAGATGCTGCAACCATTGTAAGCACCAACTGTAAGTATCCAGTTGCCCGATACCCAAATTTTGATCGTGTGACTAAGGGGATGCTGCGACGATTGTAAGAGCAAGGACCAGTTGTAAGTCACTTTTTTCAGTATCATTACCCTTCAAACAATCACTAAACAAATGATTGTTATTACTTGCACTCAGCACTCTAAGAATATCCCAACAGTTGTAAGTGCAAGGATCAGTTGTAAATCACTTTTTTAGTGCCTTTGTAAATGTCAATTTATGACACTTTGTTTAGCGACTATTCCAAGATACAAAGGCACTAAAAAAATTCAGCAACTCAACTTGGAATCAAATCTTTAACAGCTTAATTATGACAAAGATTTGATTCCAAGTTGAGTTGCTGAAATCTCTTGAGTCAAGCTACAGCTGCCTAAAACTCACAGCCTGGAGACTGTGTCAAGTAGGCAAACATGAAGAAAGGAAACAATTCAGTGGCACATAAGAAACCGTTCCAATAACTAACTTCACTTTCACCATAAGTGAAACATTGAAAAGAACCTTTTTGATGTTAGTGTGGATGGCACAATCCATTTGGTGTCCCCTTCTTTGACTGGTGGAAATCCACCCATATGATCTTGGATGCATGGCAATCAGTTCAAACCATTTCACCCGTGACCAGGATGTCCCGTTTCTGAAAAACATACGGCTCTCTCGGATAATGCTAGCACGATCAGGCAATCAATTTTAACAATTAATAAAGATTGTGGTTTTGGTACTTAAAAAATAATGGCATTCATCGACTGTTAGGCTTGTTCTTCACTGCTCAGAGTCACTTGGGCAGCTATATAAATTGGACAAATAAATAAATAAATTCTATTTCAGCCATCATCCCTCCATGTGAAAGCAAATATACGTGTCCCAGGATAATGTTGTGGTTATATCACACACCAAAGCACACACTCTGCTAGATAGAAGCTCCCTGAAGATGGGCTTCAGCACCTCTGGTCCCGGTGATTGACGCAGATTGGATCCTGCATCCCTCCATATGTTTATCTACTATCAAATTTCAACTCTTCCTCAGAAATCTGCTACGTTCAGAGCACTGCTACGTTCAGAGCAAGATTTAATTCCCCGTTATTTCATAACTCCTTTCCCTTGAAATTCTTCTAAGGAAATGTTTGTCCTACAAAGTCACATCTTGTTCAATACTTCTACAAGTTCTCACCAACTAATTTCCATTTCCTCGGAATTAATTCGCTCAGGCATTTAGTTGATTGTGTTTTTCTCCACCCTGCCTAAGATTAGCATGAAAAATCTTGTTGATTCTCAAAGCCTTTGGTTTGTTGCCAAAAAGCTTGAGTGTTGGGGGGGCGGGGCGGAGGAGAGGCAGATGCCAAGATGAAAATAATTGTCCTCCAAATTAACCAGTAGGTGATTAGTTGCCCAGTCTACAAACCATCCAGCATTTTCTATGTACAGAACCGGGCAGTGTTTGACAAGATGAATGCCAGAACAGTCACAAAACTAATGGACAATCCAGTGCTTAATTGGAGTGTATGATATGCTGCAACAGTGTAATTTGGATAACAGAATGAGTCAGACACTCCGGTTTGCACGTAAGGGGGGAAAAAGTTTTGATTGCCCTTTCTGAGTAATAAAGACAAGGATGGAAATGAACCAAAGCTTAAAGCCTTCACAAGGAATGGTTCTTTCCAGAATTTATATTATAAAATTCATGTCATGTTTGATAAGAACAAAGAGAGAGATGGTGTTCCCCTTCTTAAAAGGACTTGATTCTTCCATCTCTTCTCCTTCCTCTCTCTTCTCTTCTCTTCTCTTCTCTTCTCTTCTCTTCTCTTCTCTTCTCTTCTCTTCTCTTCTCTTCTCTTCTCTTCTCTTCTCAATTAATTTTATTTTATTAAATTTTATCAAAATATAAAATACAAGGGAAAAAGCATGGAAGAAGAGGGAGGGGAAGGGGGGATAGTATAAAGGAGAAAAGAAAAAAGAAAAAGGCACTGACTTTGGACTCTCTTTAGCACAGTAAAAGGTAACTGTCAGAATCCAATTATATTTCATCTCTGGTTATCAACTATGGAAAATCCCAATTCTGCCCTCTCTGGATTCTGTCATACTACAAAGGGGAAGGGAGATGAGCAAAGGGGTTTTATGGCTCTCACTTCCTTCCTTACAACTTCAAAGGGACTGAATGTGAATATCACCAAAAGGACTTAACCATAACAATGGGGCCATCAGCTTTCATCTACTCCTCTCTGAAGTCTCCCTTCCGCGGGCACTGAGGAAAAAGGGGGTGGAAATGTAACACCTGGGATTGTCGCTGGAAAGATGGTGGGGTGGGGCTGCTGGGGACCCCTTAAAACCTTGAACCGTAGGGCTTGCACCCCAGGTCCTGTCTAGAATGCCTGCAACCATTTTCTCTTACTAAAGGATGCCTGTTGGAAGAAATATTCCAAGAGTTCTGTCTTCTTAAGATGCAAAGTGGGGTGGGTCCTTACAGTAACAACATTGCAACCACAACTTTTTGTTTTTCACGCAAGCCATTTCTATAACAATAAGCTTATCTAGTTCACAAAAACAGAATCAAAGTTTCATATATTTTTTTCTCACTGCAAGCACAAAATCCAGAAGTAATTTCAAAATAGAGACAAGATTAAATGTATTCTTTTTTGGGGGGTAAAGGAATCAGTTTAACCATCTCTGCTTCTCTTTGCTGTGGGGAATAATATATCTCTTCTCCTTTCTATCCTTTCTTCTCTTCTCTTCCTTCCCTTTCCCTTCCTTTCTTTTCCTTTCCCTTCCCCTTCCTTTCATAATAATAATAATAATAATAATAATAATAATAATAATAATAATAATAATGTTGGAAGGGACCTTGAAGGTCATCAAGTCCAACCCCCTGCTCAGGCAGGAAACCCTATACCATTTCGGACAAATGGCTGTCCAGTCTCTTCTTAAAAATCTCCAGTGTTGGAGCATTCACCGCTTCTGGAGGCAGGTGGTTCCACTGGTGAATTGTTCTAACTGTCAGGAAGTTTCTCCTTAGTTCTAGGTTGCTTCTCTCCTTGATCAGTTTCTACCTGTTGCTTCTTGTCCTGCCTTCAGGCACTTTGGAGAATAGCTTGACTCCTTCTTTTTTGGGTCAGCCCCTGAGATATTGGAATACATACTTCCCTACGACCGGTGAGAGCGCACAGGGTCGGCCTCCTCCGGGTCCCGTCAGCGAAACAATGTCATCTGGCGGGTCCTAGGGGGACGGCCTTCTCTGTTGTGGCGCCCGCCCTCTGGAACCAACTGCCCCCTGAAGTCCGCGTTTCTCCCACTCTCCCGGCCTTCCGAAAGGATCTTAAGACCTATCTTTGCCAGCAGGCCTGGGGATGATTGTGACTGTTGTGTGAATGATGAATGAGTGTTGGTTTTTATCTTTAAATGTTTTTTTTAATTTGGATTTGATATGAATATTGTTTGTATATGTTGTGAGCCGCTCCGAGTCTTTGGAGAGGAGCGGCATATAAATCCAGCAAACAAACAAATAAATAAATAAATAAACACTGCTATCATGTCCCACCTCGTCCTTCTTTTCATTAAACTTCCCCTTCCCTTCTCCCATTCCCCTCCCAAAAAAAAAAAAGATTCAGAAGAATGAATGTACCATAATGCTAGCCACAGAGACCCAAGCAGAAAAATAGAGGAATTGCTTCTGGTAGAAAGAAGGAACATGTCTGAAAAACATACTTAAGAGGAAAACAAACAGTGCTTTTAAGGACACAGAGATGCTTGTCATTAGAAAAAAAGAAGAAGAAGGAAGAAGGAAAGAAACAGCTTGAGCTGGCCATGTGAGGCTTTGGCAGGGTTTCCAAGGCAGCTTTGTCTTTTAAATATGTAGCAAGACAAACAACACCCTGAAAAGCTTCAACATAAACCTCCCTTCAACTGAACTGCATCTGTATGAACATGCGCCGGACTGCAGACTCTGGAAACAAGATGAAAACGCAGTGCCAATCCTGGGGGGTGTTATGTAAGATGATGTTTGGAAAAACAGAATCCACTCAAGGAGAACCCACATTCCAGTTGATTGAGCAAGAGACTGGAAGCAGAAGAAGCTGGGGTTCCAATCATTAGTGTGCAAACACATCTGGGACACGGTGTTCAGCTCACCGATGAAATGGAAAAGCTGCATACGATGCACAAAAAAGAAACTAAAATTAAACCAATGCTAAAACAACTGAGACGTTGGAATGCTGATGTGTCAATTTTTGTTTTTGTTTCTTTCTGAAATTTGGGGCTGATTCTTATCCCATTTGATGGAAACCCAGCTTTCAATCTCTTTCTCCCAAAGAATATAAACTTGGTCATGAAAGACTTTTGGGCAGAATGCAGAGTTAACCTGCTTCCTTCTCTTAAGCAGTAAGAATTGCAAAGTAGTCTTGACTTACGGTAGAGCAGTGGGTTTAGTAACTGTTTGAAGTTACAACGGCACTGAAAATGAGTGACTTAGGACCGTTGGTCACACTTTCTTTTTGTATTTTTATTTTATAATGAAATTTTAATAAAATCCCAGAAAGAAAGAAAAACATTAAACATGCAGAAAATACTATGTGCCAGTGGCTGTATATGTTCTGTCTCTGCATAAATTGTGCAGGCCACCAACAACATTATGCAAAATTTATCCTTATTAAAGAAATAATTCATAATTATTGTTTTCATAATTGTTTGATGTTTTGTATTTTAACTTTTCTTGAATAAACTAAATAAAAAAACTAGTAAAAGAAGAAATAATTTGATGATGTTTGCATAATGTATGAAAGAGAATGCCTTCCTCCCTCCCTTCCTTCTTTCCCTCCTTCCTTCCTTCCTTCCTTCCTTCTTTCCTCCCTCCCTCCCTCCCTTCCTTCCTTCTTTCCCTCCTTCCCTTCCTTCCTTCCTTCCTTCCTTCTTTCCTTCCTTCTTTCCTCCCTCCCTCCCTCCCTTCCTTCCCTTCCTTCCTTCTTTCCTTCCTTCCTTCCCTTCCCTTCCCTTCCCTTCCTTCCTTCCTTCCCTCCCTCCCTTCTGTCCCTCCCTCCTTCCTTCTTTCCTTCCCTTCCTTCTTTCCTTCCTTCCCTCCTTTCCTTCCTTCCTTCTTTCCTTCCTTCCTTCCTTCCACCCATGTGGTATTTAGACAGCCCTGCTTCCAGGATACATAACAGACAATTTTTCCCCCCAATCATTCATTTGACATACCTAAAGTTTGCCTAATGTAGTGTAGGCAGCTCCATCTTCAAAAGGATAACTTAGCCTTGGGTTAATTAATGTGCTGTTGGAGACGCTTTCCATATATGTGAATTTTCTGTGCCCCACACTCTTTACTGGCTCTATATATGGGCAAGCAATGCAGGCAAGGGGTAACGTGGCCAGTTTGAAGATGTTTAGAGGGCTCCCTTTACCCAGAGAACTCCAAGTGTGCTTGCTGACACACCAGAGCTGATAAAATCGCCCTGTAGGAGGACTGCAGGGGTGCCAAATGGGAATTTATTTCTAGGGTGAAAAGACTGTGAGTTTCTTGGATCCATATAACCTTGCTGGATCTACTTTTCCTTCGAATCCTCGGTCTACCAACTGGAATTTGGTAGAAATTGTGCTTGCTGGCAGAGTTGAGTTTCAAATGGCACTTTAGAAACCGGGTCAATATTTTATGTTGCTTTATCACCCGTAGCCAAGGACTGCTTTTAATAGAGGTGGTCCTCAACTTACCACCACAAATGAACCCAACATTTCTGCTGCTAAGTGAGACATTTGTTAAGTGAGTTTTGCCCCATTTTACATCCTTTCTTGCCACAGTTGTTAAGTGGATCACTGCACTTGTTCAGTTGGATTCATGGTGGTTAAGTAAATCCGCCTTCCCCATTGACTTTTCCTTATAAAAAGGTCACAAAAAGGGGTCAGGTGACCCCAGGACCCCTGCAGCAGTCATAAATACAGAGGGAGAGAATCAAGATCACGTGAAGTGTTAATACCACTTTACAAGGCCTTGGTAAGGCCACACTTGGAATATTGCATCCAGTTTTGGTCACCACGATGTAAAAAAGGTGCTGAGAGTCTAGAAAGAGTGCAGAGAAGAGCAACAAAGATGATCAGGGGACTGGAGGCTAAAGCATATAAGGAACGGTTGCTGGAATTGGGTATGTCTAGTTTAATGAAGAGAAGGACAAGGGGGGACATGATAGCAGCCTTCCAATATCTCAGGGGCTGCCCCAAAGAAGAGGGAGTCATGCTGTTCTCCAAAGCGCCTGAAGGCAGGACAAGGAACAATGGGTGGAAATGAATCAAGGAGAGAAGCAACCTCGAACTAAGGAGAAACTTCCTGACAGTGAGAACAATTAACCAGTGGAACAACCTGCCTCCAGAAGCGGTGAATGCTCCAACACTGGAAGTCTTTAAGAAGAGACTGGACAGCCATTTGTCCGAAATGGTATAGGGTTTCCTGCCTGAGAAGGGGGTTGGACTAGATGACCTCCAAGGTCACTTCCAACTTTATATTATTATTATTATTATTATTATTATTATTATTATTATTAATAATAATAATAATAATAATAATAATACAAACCAGTTGCGAAGCATCTGAATTTTGATCACATGATCCTGGGAATGCTGCAATGGTTCTAAGAGTGAAAAATGGTCACAAGTCACTTTTCCAGTGGCCGTTGTAACTTTAGACGGTCACTAAATGAACAGTTGTAAGTTGAGGACTATCTGTATACATCATCTGGATTTCTTGTCCTTGATTTTAGAGGGGAGGTTTAATATTAGGATTTTATAAGATGTTGTTGAATTGTTTCGCTTGAATTATTTCGCTTGAGTTGTACCTCTTTTTGGTGGACTACTCCATTTAAGGGAAGAAAGATGGAGAGAATCTTTCAGGAATAAATAAAGCCAGCTTTTAATAACAACTTTTCTTTTACAGCTGCATGTGTTGATCAGATGCAGAACAAGCATAAAAACAGTCTGTGTTTTTGGCATTCCTAAAAGTCATTTTGGCAAAAATATCCTTTCTTTTAATTTCAAACTAGAGATGGAGGAAAATTTAAAACTCAAAGCATTTTTTTATAACATTTCAATCTTCCTCCAAGGATATGAGCACTGTGCAGAGAGTTACCTCCCACAGGATCACTTCACAATGAATTCATGGCTGTGTCCACACATATTTAACTAGGGTCCTAAATTTACAAGTTGTTTTTTCACAGTATATTGAACTGCAAAGCGAACCAAAGGCTGGGGCTTCCTCAGGTCAAAAATAATCAGGAGCCTAGGAAGAAGGTGGTTGTGACAACTTGACAATCAAAGCCCCACCCCTTCTAACACGCGTTTTGCTCACGTGATCAAAACCGCCATCTTAATTTTTCAAACCCACACCCCATGGACATTCCTACCAATAATCCACCCAAGCTGTGTGCTTAACCAAGTTTAGGAGAATGTGTGCATGCAGTTGCTGGAACCTGGTTAAAAATGTTTTATGAATTTAGCTGCTGAGATAGATTGACTAAATCCTGCACTCTGTCTTAAAAAAGAAATTGTGGATAATCTAAAAGCTGCACAGGGCACCTGAATCTCTTTCCTATGGAGCTTAACATGACACAATTGCCTGATGTCTTGTATAGAACATGGAGCAAATGCCAACGTTTAAAAGCACAGCTTTCCCTATTTTTAAGAAGGCTAAGAAAACATACAACAGTAACCACATGCATTTACACGATGTGAGCAGCATTAAATCCACTTTCACTCACTGTTGTTCCAATCTGCCATAATCCTTCTAAGAACCAATGAAGTTTTCTCCTCCCAATCAGTCCAGTTTTGGAATTTTGGAATTAATAAGAAATAGCCTTCCTGAGCATGTGCAGAGAGACTTTTTTTCCCTCTGTTGAGAACCACAGCTGGATACTAGAGCTCAATCTGGAATCCCTCAGCTCCTTTGCTAAATATAAGCAATGCTGGGAGTTCTAGTCCCAGTGCACCTGGAAGGTGCCAGGATGGGAAACCTGATATACAACAGAAGGTGCAACTATGACATCCATGAGAACATCAGTGCAGGATGGATGCCCAGCATTAGAAGGAAGAAATGGAGATGAAATAAAAAGTAGGGAAATGTCAGCCATGTGACTACAGTAGTGGCCAAAATTGTGGAAACCTTTTGGGAAAAGTGTACAGTAGAAATGCTACCTTTGGCTAAGTTTCCACCATTTTTTCTTCTCATTTCTTTATAACTGTATTCCTTGTTCACTTAATAATACTATTTTACATTGCCTTCTGGGCAACCAGTCAACTCTTTGCACCATGACTTTAATTTTATTACGTTTTACAAGCCCACTAAATGAAAGAACACAAAAAAAAACCCAACCAACTTGATAGCCATCCCATAACCCACTGACAAATGTCCTCCTCTCAGCTTCAATACGTGACATCCATAACTGAATCCTGCCATGATCTAATTGGCTCATTGCCCAAACAAGATGACACCTGATTGGCTCTCTAAACACTCACACTCATTGGCTACAATCGGATGAAGGAAAGCTACCTGAGATCAACCTAAGCAAGTTGTGCTTCCTTTTTCTGGTTATTTGGCTATAACTTTTCATAGAGTACAGTACAAATAATTGAAGAAATTACATTGCATTACATTCTTGATTAAATTATCTTTCCACTGATATATAATTTTATGGTACTACTCTCCCTCCAAAAAGTGGTGTCATTAGCCATCCAACCTCAAAAATACGCTTTTCCCAAAAAGGTTTCCACAATTTTGGCCACTACTGTCAATGGAGAAAATTGGGTGGAGAAAACTTTGTGATCCATTGATGGATGGATGGAGAAACTCACCCTTTCTGCCTATTTCAGTAGCTTTACCAGCTACTTAGTGAGCAGAACCAAGAACTAAACTTTCTGATTACACAGATTGGTCAGTACAGAAAAGAGAGGAAGGTCAATGGAAGGAAGGCAATGCAACACCAAGCCCCGGGCTTGAGTGGTCATCTGGTGGAAACCAGAGCTGGCCATGCCCTGGAAGGGTATAATCAACTCAAGAGCAGCTGGCAAGGTCAATAAGCAACAGCTCTGGAGATGAAGGCCCAGCGATGTTTGGAGGAAAAAAGGAATGAGAAGGAGCATGTCGGGGGAAAGAATATTATTCCTCAGCCCACGGCCTGCAGCAGAACAGACAGGCTGAGCTGCCTGCAGTGGAAGAAGAGAGACCAGCTCTTTAATTAAGGAAAGAATTCCAGCATCCGGCCAAAAAGACTTTCCACTAATCCTGAACCAGCCCACGGGCAGCCCAAATATTGATTTACCCAGCCACAGGCTGGAAAGTATAAACACCATTCATCAGAAGGATGGAAAACTGCAGTGTTTCCAAGTGGCTGGTTTTGAAAGGCAGGCCGAAAGGATGAAAATCCTTCAACATCAGCATTAAAAAAAAAAAAAAAAAAAAACCAACAAACCTGCATTTTCAAAATCTGAATGAAAAACTCAAAATATTGGAGGCCTCTGTTTTTTAACCCCGTGAAATAAGACCAGTTCAATGGAAAGAAAACTAATAGGATTGTCAAGGCAATTAAAGATTGGAGATAGACAGCAGTGGCCAAAAGTGTGGAAACCTTTTTTGGGAAAAGCGTATTTTTGAGGTTTGATGGCTAATGACACCACTTTTTTTGGGGGGGAGTAGTTCCATAAAATTATATATCAGTGGAAAGATAATTTAATCAAGAACGTAATGCAACATAGTTTGTTCAATTATCTGTACTGTATTCTATGAAAAGTTATAGCCAAATAACTAGAAAAAGGAAGCACAACTTGCTTAGGTTGATCCTAGGTGGCTTTCCTTCCTTTGATAGTAGCCAATGAGCGTGAGCGTTTAGAGAGCCAATCCGGTGTCATCTTGCTTTGGCCATGAGCCAATCAGATCACAGTAGGATTCTGTGATCGATGTCATGGATTGAAGCCGAGAGGAGGACATTTGTCAGTGGGTTATGTGATGGCTATCAAGTTGGTTGGGTTTTTTTGTGTTCTTTCATTTAGTGAGCTTGTAAAACGTAATAAAATTAAAGTCATGGTGCAAAGAGTTGGCTGGTCGCCCAGAAAGTGATGTAAAATAGTATTATTAAGTGAACAAGGTGACAGTTATAAAGAAATGAGAAGAAAAAAATGGTGGAAACTTAGCCAAAGGTGGCATTTCTACTGTACACGTTTCCCAAAAGGTTTCCACAATTTTGGCCACTACTGTAAGAAACAACTGGGTTACGTTTTTTGGGGAGCTGACTGTTTACCTGCGTAGCGCAACATTTATCCTCGAGTTTCCATGGTTGAGTTGTCTCATTTGACAAAACCGGGAAGGAGAATTTCTCTTCTCAGCAGCGATCTTCCAGTAGAATATAAAAAGTCTTTATGCAAAGCAAACGTTTTTGTCACTTCTGGACTTCTGCCACTTGCTTTAAACTTCAAGATTGACATCTTGCCCCTAGCCAGTGTATGTTTGTGTGTACGTTTGCTGAATGAATGGTTTCTTAATTTAGGGGTTCTTCTCTTTTATATATGTATTTTTTTATATATGTATTATGTAGTTTTTTATATTGGATTTCTATTTATGCTGTGAGCCGCCCTGAGTTCCCGGAATAGGGTGGCATAGAAATTTAATTATTATTATTATTATTATTATTATTATTATTATTATTATTATTATTATTATTATTATTATTATTATTATTATTATTTATTAAATTTCTATACCGCCCCTCTCCCGATGGACTCGGGGCGGTTTACAGCCTTAAAATTTAAAAAAAAACATATAAATGTACAAAATTAAAATATTTAAAAATAAATTAAACAAATTAGGCCATAAAATCCCATATAAAACCCAATATATACAAATCCTAAAATCCTAAAAATTAGAAAAATCCTAAAAATTACACAATCCCCCTAAAACATTTTCACCCGGTTGGAGCCGGAGCTTCTATGCCAGGCCGGCCTGTTGAAAAAGGAAAGTTTTCAGTTCCCGACGGAAGGTGCGTAAGTCCGTCATCGTACGGAGTTCGGGGGGGAGCTCGTTCCAAAACGATAATAATAATAATAATAATAATAATAATAATAATAATAATAATAATAATAATAATAATAATAATAATAATAATAATAATAATAATAATAAAAAGATCAATATAGGTAGTCCTTGACTTACAATTCATTTAGGAACCGTTCAAAGTTACAACAGCACTGAAAAAGATGACTGAGGACTATTTTTCACACACTTGTGACTGGGGAAGCCAGATTCACTTAACAGTCGTGTGACTAACTTAACATCTGTAGTGATTCACTTAACAACTGTGGCAAGAAAGGTCATAAAATGAGGCAAAATTCACCTAGCAAATGACTCAGTTAGCAACAGAAATTCTGACTAAGTCACGAATGTCAGCCTGTGCATTTCTATGGATCTTAAAATGTGTGAAACCAGCCTGTTGGGTTTGTGGTTTGGAGGTTTGGGTAATTTCAGAAAATTGGCTAATTCAGTAACCAGGTTGAACACAAAAGCCTGCTACTAAAACTGCTGTTGAAGTTTTGAAATAAAACAGATATACTCGCTGAAGCAAACCGCCATGCTAAGGTGAATCCAAGCCAGCTGCCGCCCAGAAGTCTGTTTTTAAACATCATAAAAACAAAAGAACCCCCTGAAAGGATTTTGGAACATGATCAGGAGGCAACTATAACTTGAATAAAAAGGTGGCTCATGAGTTGTCATCCTTGCTGAAGCTTAATCTACCTCAAATGTGCAGAATCTTTAAGGAAGAATGTTGCGAATAAATAAATACCTTTTGTTTTTAGGGTGAAGTTAGGTGAGATGCTTGGTTTTTAATCTTGAAAATGCGCATTTATGCCAGTAAAAATAAAAAGGTAAAATGAATTCCAGAAGACTGATTGCAGTGTCAGCCATCTGGAATGCCAGAATGCAAATGTTGAATTCCTCAAGGGCCAAGTAAGGTCAAGCAAGGGAGGAAATCTCCATGTAATAATTATACTCTATAGCAATCAAATAGTATGATCTCTGACTTCATGCTAGCCAGTTCTGTCAATAACAATAATGATTAAAGATGTCTTCAGTTATATTAATCCATTTCTTCCTTCATTTCCTGTTGGCTTTGCCCAGTAAGCCAGATAGGAATCTCAACTAGAAGAGCTCATTCCACTTTATTGACAGAATCTTGCAAGTCTGAAAGTACAAATCTCCCTCCTCCCCCTCCTCTCCTTTAGAACTGAGAAACTAACGAGAGGGACTCTTCTGAGTTTCTTGCCCTACCTACTATCCAGCTGTGGGCTATGCTGTCTTTTATCCCTTGGCCAAATCTCTTTATCCCATCTCCAAGGTCTTTCTCACGTGCCTTTCCTTTCCTTTCCTTTCTTTTCCTTTCCTTTCCTTTCCTTTCCTTTCCTTCCCTTCCCTTCCCTTGCCTTCCCTTCCATTTCCATTTCCATTTCCATTTCCATTTCCATTTCCATTTCTATTTCTATTTCTATTTCTATTTCTATTTCTATTTCTATTTCTATTTCTACTTCTATTTCCCTTCCCCTTCCCATTCCCCTTCCCTTCCTTTCTTTTCCTTTCCTTTCCTTTCCTTTCCTTTCTTTCCCTTCCATTTCCATTTCCATTTCTATTTCCCTTCCCCTTCCCCTTCCCCTTCCCCTTCCCTTCCTTTCTTTTCCTTTCCTTTCCTTTCCTTTCCTTTCCTTTCCTTTCCTTCCCTTCCCTTCCCTTTCCTTCAATTTCCATTTCCCTTCCCCTTCCCTTCCCTTCCTTCCCTTCCCCTTCCCTTCCCTTCCCTTTCCTTCAATTTCCATTTTCCTTTCCCTTAGCTACCAAATAAGGTTTGTTCCTTATGTCATTGAAGAGCAGGTTTTAAAAGAAAGCCACCACTGATTCCTATGGCATTGGGTTTCCCCCAGAGAGATTGTATTGCCCCCTGAATTAGAACATTAAAGAAAACTAACCAAAATGCAAGGCATTCAAACCGGTCAGTCCTAGAGGAGATCAACTCTAACTGCTCCTTAGAAGGCCAGATCCTGAAGTTGAAACTCAAGTCCTTTGGCCACCTAATGAGAAGGAAGGACTCCCTGGAGAAGAGCCTAATGCTGGGAAAGATGGAGGGCAAGAGAAGAAGGGGACAACAGAGAATGAGGTGGCTGGATGGAGTCACTGAAGCAGGAGGCGTGAGCTTAAATGAACTCCAGAAGATGGCAGAGGACAGGAAGGCCTGGAGGAACGTTGTCCATGGGGTCACGATGGGTCGGACACAACTTTGCAACTAATAACAACAACCAAAATGCATCAAATAAAAAATTGTATATATCCTGCACACAAGCAAGCTAAATTTGAAAATCAATGCATGCTTCTAAAAATGGTAGACAAAAAAACGTAATTATTTGCAGTGCTTTTTTTGTTTTTAAAAAAAAAAGGTGCCAGAACTCACACACGTCATACAACCGGCCTTGCCTACCCTACAAGGTTTACCTTTGTAGTTGAAAAAAAAACCATTCAATTTTTAGTGTATCTAAAAGACTAGGATTTTGTTCAAGGCAATTCTGGAAAATCTGTCAAAAAAAGATGCCAGAACTCCATTCTGGTGCATTCTATGACAAAAAAAAATCCCTGGTTATTTGAGAAGAAAGAAAGAAATGTACATAAAAAAGATGTAGACCAAGGACATGTTATATAAATATATTTATATAAAATGTCAATAGGGATCCACAGGGTTATATATTAGTTGAATCTAAAAGCTTATTATGTTAGAAAACATCATGAACAAAAAAGAACCATACAAAATTTAGGCAAACTACTTCCTACTACAGCAGCCAAGCTTCATTTTAAGAACATAAGAACACAGAGTTGGTCTTCTCCGGGTCCCGTCGACCAGTCAATGTAGGCTGGCGGGCCCCAGGAGAAGGGCCTTCTCTGTTGCGGCCCCTACCCTCTGGAATCAGCTCCCTCCGGGGATTCGGACCGCTCCCACTCTTCTGGCCTTCCGAAAAGAATTAAAAACTTATTTGTGTCGGCAGATCTGGGAATGATTGGTGCTGAATGTTGGATGAATGTTTTTTTTATTAAAAATTTGGGGTATTGTTTTTATTTTATGATCATTTTAATTTAATTTATATTAGACTTTAATGCGATTGTTATTATCTATGTTGTAAGCCGCTCTGGGTCCCCTGGAGAAGAGCGGCTTATAAGTCTAATAAATAAAATAAATAAATAAATAAACATAAGAAGAGCCATGCTGAATCAGGCCAAAGCCCATCGAGTCCAGCATTCTGTGCCACACAGTGGCCCACCAATTGTACATGGGGATCTTGAGCAGAAAGAGAAGGCAAAACCCTCCCTTTCCCTTGACCCCCAACAAATGGTACTCAAGGGAATCCTGCCTGCCTCAACCAACATAGAGGCGGCACATGGACATCCGTTTTAATAACCACCGATACACTTGGCCTCCATGAATCTATCTAGCCCTGCCTTGAAGCTGTCAAGGCTGACAGCTGTCATGACCCCTTCTGGAAGTGAACTCCATAAATCAATGACCCTCTGGGTGAAGAAATATTTCCCTTTATTTGTCCTCACTTTCTTACCTACGAGCTTTAGGGAGTGCCCCCTTGTCCTGGTATTGTGTGATAGAGAAAAGAATTTTTCTCTATCCACCTTTTCTATCCCATGCATGATTTTATACACTTCGATCAAGTCACCCCTTAAACGCCGTCTTTCAAGGCTGAAGAGACCAAGGCGTTGCAATCTGGTTTCATAAGGGAGGCGCTCCATTTCCTTGATCATTCTTGTTGCCCTTTTTTGCACCTTTTCCAGTTCCATTATATCCTTCTTGAGGTGCAGTGACCAGAACTGTACACAGTACTCCAAGTGTGGTCTCACCATCGATTTGTACAGAGGCAATACAACACTTGCTGACTTATTTTCGATTCCCTTCCTAATCATGCCAAGCATGGAATTTGCTTTTTTTTACTGCTGCTGCACATTGGGTTGACATCTTCATCGAGCTGTCCACCAAAACCCCAAGATCCCTTTCTTGGGTTGTCTCAGAAAGTTTGGTCCCCATCAGTTGGTAAGTATAATTGGGGTTCTTTGCCCCGATGTGCATAACTTTGCACTTGTTTAGGTTAAAATGCATTTGCCACTTTGTTGCTTTGTTGCTTTGTTGCTTTTAGTGGCTCATTTAGTAGGTCATCTCAGCAAATGTTTTGATCCAACTATTTGTCCAAACTTCATCAGCAATTCAGATTGAATCTCTGAATCAGAAGCTTCCCACTTAATTCAATGATATGAATCAGTTCAATTATTCAAACTGGAATCAATTCTTCCCACCCTGACGCTTGGAAATCTCAGCAGCCCAGAACATTGTTTTCCATAATGTGTACTTGATCAATCTAGCATAGATTTTGGTAAACATAATGTCTTTGGTTCATAAAGACGAGGCATTCTTTCCTGGTATAATAATGAACCTAACCTAGAATTCGCTCAGCCAGTCCTGGCTAGCAAATTTTTGTCTGAAACATTGCTAAGGTATTTAGGCCACCCATTCTTGTCCAATAGAAGAAGTTCTAGATCTTCTGAGTAGGTATCAGTGAACTTTATTTCCAGATGGTAATAGAGGAGGACGCCTAATGCAAAGGCGAGCACTCACACCCTCCTATAACTTGTCTCTTCTTGCGTCATGCAGCTTTATGATCAAGTGCCTCCTACAACTAACTTCTTTGCTAACTAGTTTGACTACTGAATTTCCTTTGACATGACATGACTCCAGCTTCATCTGTCTCTTGAATCAAGCACATACAGTCTTGCAAACTGGCAGAAGAATTTGTGTATATCTGTAAAACACTTTCTAGGGCCAAATGCTAACCTGACAGTCCTTTTCATCGCGTATCTGTCCTTCAGTCAAACTTCTGAAGACGAATGCAAGGTGAAACCCAATGGGAAGAACATAGCTGAAGAAGACACACATTTAAGCCAGTGTTTCTCAACCTTGCCCATGTTAAACTAGTTGGCTGGGGAATTCTGGGAGTTGAAGTCCACCCATCTTAACATGGTCCATGTTGAGAAAGACTGTGTTCAGCCAATCCCAGAATATTGCCCCACCATTTGGAATCCACATATCAGACATTAATACAATCCAGCGAGTTCAGAAGTACAAGTAGTTCTCGACTTACAACAGTACATTTAGTGACTGTTCAAAGTTACCACAGCACTGAAAAAAGTGATTTACGACCAGTTTTCACACTTACTGCCATTGCAGCATCCCTATGGTCAGATGATCAAAATTCAGATGCTTTGGCAATTGGCTTGTATTTATGACCGCTGCTGTGTCCCAAGGTCATGTGATCCCCTTTTGCAACCTTTTGACAAGCGAAATCAACGGGGAATCCAGATTCACTTAGCAACAGTGTTACCAACTTAACAAATGCAACGATGTACTTAATAACTGTGGCAAGAAAGGTGGTAAGATGGGGGCAAACTCACTTAAAAAATGTTTCACTTAGCAACATAAATTTGGGGCTCGATTGTGGTCATGACTGGAGGACTACCTGTACTTTACAAAAAAAAGGTTTTGCACTCTCCTGTACATAGTAGAATACCCTACACCAGTGATGGCGAACCTTTGAGAGACCGAGTGCCCAAACTGCAACACAAAACCCACTTATGCATTGTCGGGTGCTGGCTGGGCGTGGCCCATTGGCTGGGCGTGGCCCATTGGGTGGGCGTGGCTGCAGTGGTAATGGAAGACTGGGTGGGACTAAAAAGTTCAATCAATCAATTCCAACTTTGCAAGATCTTTTTTTTTCCCACGAGAAGTTGAAATTGACGGATTGATTGAACTTTTTTTTGTTTGCACACGGCGGCAGAGGCCTAAAGCGAAAAGGTTTTATAAAACCCAGCTGAAGGCCTAGGACTGGGCCGATGGCGTGCGTGCCCACAGAGAGGGCTCTGAGTGCCATAGGTTCAACCCCACTGCCTCACGTTACTACAGCAGTTCTCAACCTGTGGGTCGCGACCCCATTTGGGGTCGAACGACTGTTTCGCGGGGGTCACCAGACACCGCAGTCCGCCATTTTTTTCCCTGTTTCCCCTCGGCCATCGCGTGCGCGGCACGCATGCACGGTTCAGCCCATCGCACCGCGCATGTGCGGTTCAGGTCGTCGCGTGTGTGCCACGCATGCGCGGTTCGGCCTGTCGCGCCGCGCATGCGTGGTTTGGATCGTCGTGCGCATGCCGCGCATGCAAAGGTCGGCCCGTCGCACCGCGCATGCGCAGTTCGGGCTGTTGCGCACGCCACGCATGCGCGGTTCGGCCCATCGCACTGCGCATGGGCGGCGCAGGTGGGGTCTTGGCCTGAAAAAGGTTGAGAACCGCTGCGCTACTAGGTTTGAAATTCTTGGTTTTGGACAACCTAAAACTGCAACACTTGTCTTAGTTATGTAAACGTTCCATAGTAACGTTTTGCCTGTAAATGACTTTTTTTTTAGTTTTTAACTAATGTAATGTAATGTGTATGAATGATCGCTTTAAACTTAATGTAAACCATTTTAAACGTGATTGTAAAAAAAAGTAAATTTTGGAATAGGGTTGTCAACGTTTGGAATATTCTATCCGATTCAGTTGTCTCAGTTACTAGTCTTTGTAGTTTTAACTCCAACTTGTGGACATCACCCCATATTTACGAGGACCTTAAGGGGTCGTGCATAAGTGCACTAACATGCCTATCGTCCCCGTCACATTTTAATTTATTTCATTTTGCTTGTTTGAATTTGCAATTTTTGTTTGATGAAAAAACATTGAATGAATGAACGGAGGAATGGAGGAATGGAGGAATGGAGGAAGGAAGGAAGGAAGGAAGGAAGGAAGGAAGGAAGGAAGGAAGGAAGGAAGGAAGGAAGGAAGGAAGGAAGGAAGGAAGGAAGGAAGGAAGGAATCCACTCTGAAGAATATGGTCCATAACTGATTGCTTGAAGGCTAATCATGGATTGTAGAATCATAACATTGTTGAAAAGGGCTACCGTAAAGTCAATTTGCTTAATTTTTCAAAAAGTGTCTGAATCTAGCCAATACAAAGAAAACACAGTGTTTTTTCCATAAGGGAAAAACTAGGGCTTAGTTCAGATACCTTGTGAATACACCTTTCTCCATGCCCAGAAAACAGATGCAACTTTCTAATGAAGTTTCCTTTTTGGAAACTTCCTGTTTTGGAAGTTTCCTGCCTTTTGTATAAGACAGAACCAGCTTGGTCTTAAACCAGCATTTCTCATCTTCAGCAGCTTGAACCAGGAGTTCAACTCCCAGAATTCCCCAGTCAGCCATGTGGAATTCTGGGAGTTGAAGTCCACACATCTTCACGCTTGCCAACTGTCTCACACAATTGCTTCTCTGAAAAATAGTGTTCCATGTGAAGAAAGCACCAAGGAATTCTGTCATTGACTTTGAACAGCCTCAAAAACAATTGTGATCCCAAATGACAAGCTTTGAAAACAGAATCAACCAAATAATCTAATAAATTTATGGCACTTTGATTTATCTGTGGTAGTTGATGGAAACCATCTGCAGCACCTGAATTGAAAAAACTTTGAACAAAGGTTCTCTAATTATTAAAAGTATCTTGATTTTCTCTGACTATAATGCCTTTGTGGTATTGTAAACTTGTGTGCAAGCACATTTTCCTGGGTTAATTATAATAAGGAAGCACTGTGAGTTTCTTCTCTTTCCTGTGGAACCTTAAACATTTGTTTGATCTCATACATTTTAGTACATTTTTTTTGTAGTCGGCAAGGATTGCATTTTGGTTTTTTCAACATATAGGATAGTCAAGGGATTTATTCCATCTTTTTCACCTTTTAAAAAGCACCAACAACTGACTTGAAAATTCCTTCAATGACTACAGAATTTGTTGGAGAGCTGTAGTTTCAGCAGAGAAAAATATTGGATTACTCTTTTGTAGTCTTGGAAGAGAGTAGAGTAGAGTAGAGTAGAGTAGAGTAGAGTAGAGTAGAGTAGAGTAGAGTAGAGTAGAGTAGAGTAGAGTAGAGTAGAGTAGAGTAGAGTAGAGTAGAACAGAACAGAACAGAACAGAACAGAACAGAATAGAACAGAATAGAAAATAGAATAGAGTAGAGTAGAATAGAATAGAATAGAATAGAATAGAATAGAATAGAATAGAATAGAATAGAATAGAATAGAATAGAATAGAATAGAATAGAATAGAATAGAATAGAATAGAATAGAATAGAATAGAATAGAATAGAATAGAATAGAAAAAAGGAATAGAATAGGCTTGGCAGTATGTGACGGGGCATGAAGCATAAAGGAGGCTGCCTGGGAGAGCCAAGAATCAGACTGTCTCTAGCCAAGGAGAAAAACTGAGAAGGAACCTATGGCAGCTGAAGCCAAAGAAGGAATCTACCAAATGAGCAGAAAGGAAAATTTGGCTCTGGAATATAGATGGTAGCAAAGCAAGAGGTTCAAGGCTGGATAATTTCTCAGGTGTGCGTTAGGAGAGATGAGACCAAAATGGAGATGTTTGTCCTTAATGCACAGTGCCACATTTGGTGAAAACCAAACACAGCATAGCACAAACATCTCATACCAACTGTCAAGCACAGTGGTGGAGGGGTGATGATTTGGGCTTGTTTTGCAGACTCAGGACCTGGATAGCTTGCAGTCATTGCAGTCAACCATGAACTCCTCTACATACCAAAGTATCCTATAATCAAATGTGAAGCTATCTGTCTGACAGCTAAAGCTTGGCTGACATTGGGTCATGCAACAGAACAATATATATAACCGGTCCCTGGTGTCCAAAAGTTTGGGGACCTCTGAGCTAGATTATGATGCATCTGATGAAGACTCTTTTTTTCACTCATGTGGGTAAATAGAAAATTCAGGTCAGAGTAGGATAGTGCTGTAGCAGTTTCTGCCATATATATATAGATCTGGACAATTGTGAAATCTGGTACCATCTGTTTCTACCTTGAATCAAAATCCATCTCACTGATGTTTGTTCTCTACAGAAGCCCAGTGAATTTGCAAAATATCATAAGTAATATTGACTATCGTTGCTGAGTTCCAGGGCCATCTAAGTACAGCATTTAGCAGCAAAACACACATATTTTTAGCATCCTCTGTTCATAAGTACTGTATATGAAACTCACCTAACATGTACTGTAACCTGGGAAACTATTTCTACTTTAGGAAATGAATAGCTCAAAGGCTCATTAAGACTCAAATATGTCAGAGAATAGCTCAAGCAAAGAAAATTAGTGAACCCAGACATCAATACGCTTACATACTTTTTAAACATTTAGATTCAAAAGATCTGTTTATCTCTCACAAGGGCAAGGAGCTTCCATCCTTCAACTTAACAAAAGCAACCACAGAAAGAGTTGATTCATAATGTGGGTAGGTGTGTTATTTCAAACAACTGAAATTGAAAAGATAGAGAACAGAGAAAATAACATTTAACAAATGTAGAGTGGGAGGATGTCTAAGGAAATAAAACAGGGTTGACCAGCCAAAGTTCAGTTGCTGGCAAGAAATACTGAACATTTAAAGATTCAAGAAAAAAAAAGTAGAAAAAAAACACGATAATGTTAACAGACTCAAAATGGATGGAAATACAGCGTTGAGAATTCTGAGCTAATAATCTGGAGGGGAATGGATGTTCTGTAGAGAGAGATGCTAAAAATTCTTTTGAACTGACCCAGTCAAAAGAAGGCAAGGAGAGCTTGTTCTGTGGAAAGCCAAGTTACTGGTAGGAGTGAATATTTGTTAATCTTCCTTAGGCTGCTGAGCAGAATTGATGCCAGGTGAAAAGAATGAAAAAATAGCCTTGGATACCTCAAAGTGCTTTTTTTTCCCTTTTGAAAGGCAGCTAGACTGCTCTTTATTTGAGGAAGAAGAGGAAGATGTTTCGCTTCTTATCCAATAATAATAATAAATGCTTACTGATTAGCCCTTGGGCCATATCAAAGTGCAAGGTTCCAGCAACAAATTACTACTTAAATTTGATAAAAGCAGTTTAAAATAAAATTTGATAAAATACAGTTTAAAATGGAATTAGAGTAAAATACGACTTAAAATGAAATTGGAATGAAATACAGTCTAAAATGAAATTAAAATAGTGTCCAGTAATTTAAAATATAGATAAAATATGATAAAAGTATATCTTGGAGTCACCCTTGCAATCTACCCCAATCAGTCCCACATATGCAGATTTCAGCTGAACCATTTTGTTTAAATACCGTGCTGCGTTAAATGTTATTTTCAAGTTCTGGCCACACATAAGTTAAGTTGTTTTGATATGGGGATCCCAATGTGTCATTCGTTTGGTATATTCACCAAGGTACCTGTCCCTCACCCTCTTGTACAGGCAACAATCAAATAGTATGTGAGCCAGGTCTTCTACCTCTGCAGCTCCGCAAATGCAGAGATGCTTATCCAAAAAGCTTCATCAGTTATAATTCATAAATTATAATTTGACACAACTATAACCTGGATGACTGAGAATCTCCATAGACCGGTGTTTCCCAAGCTTGGCAGCTTAAAGACGGGTGGACTTCAACTCCCAGAAATCTGGGAGTTGAAGTCCACCCGTCTTCAAGCTATCAAGCTTGAGAAACACCATCACAGACATATAGCCTTGGATAATTTCTCGTCATTTCAAGAAAAGGTTGACTTTATGCTAAATCCAAGATCGAGGCACAATGCAAAGAAGGCAGGAGAAAGAAGACAAAGACTGATATCTGAATTCCAGGACACTTGCAGATAGTTCTCGACTTACGATTGGGACCAGACATCCAGTTATAAATACTGAAGGTTAGAAGTCAAGGTGCTCATCTGACGGGAAGAGATTCTATGATGTATAATACTCAGGGAATGTTTTATGTAAAAACCCCCATTCCATGACTTTTGTAAATGTGAATGGTTATTAAGCAACTGGTCTTAAGTTGAGGTCTACCTGTATAAGGTTTTGATAAATTGTTTGAGGATACAGGGGTTCAAGGTTCAGCACAGGGTGGAAAAACAAAAGATGGAAATGCAAAGAACTTTTAGATCTACTTTTAGATCTATTTATTAAGAAATGACTGGCAGCGAAAATCATACTAAAGTTAAGCTACTCCCTGATTAAATTTAATAAATTAAACAAATAGTCCCCTGTTCCATCAAGATCCTTTTTCTCACTTTTCAAAGATTTGCTCTTGTGGGTTTGCAAACAGGGCAGAAGCTTCCACTCAGATAGGCTGGCACATTTCTAAGAAACTCCATTTTAATTTCACGAATCGAGGGAATAAGTCGACAACAACAATGCCATCATCATTCCCAAAGGCTCTCCAAGACAAAAGCTCACCTGCTTTTTTTTAATCCCTTACTTTTTTATTTTATTTTTTATTTTTTGCCAACCTAAATAAATATTCTCACCCAAGACATCTGGGCGACATCCAAGAAAAATAGCAGGGTAAATACTCCCCAGGAGCAACAAAGAACCCATGTAACAAGTAATGTTATGAAACTAGAGTGCAGCATGTTGCAAGTTCTGCTCCACAACACCTTTGAAACAGTTGGATGTGTCTGCCAAGATGAGAGGAGCAAATTTGACTTCAAAGAAACACTGCACTATCATGTTTTGTTTTGCAGAGTAAATCTTTGTTTTGCTTGGTTTTTTTTTTTTAGTGTTAGGGAGTAAATGTCAACACTTCCAAGTCATCTCCAATTTCTCTTTGGTCTTCCTTTGGAATAATTCAGAATTTCTTTGCCATCTCCTTGGCGTTTTAGCTGGCTGTCCATCATTTGTGATTTGCACACGGGAGTACAAAGGCCACACTGTAGCTTTGAACTGGAACTTTTCTTTTTAGAAGATTTGGAATCTTAAAGGATTTTTGCACACCTACACCCTCAAAGTGTACCTTGGGAATACATTATTAGTAAAATATTCTGTTTGCCCCAGGTGTCAGGTCATCACCACACAATAATCTCTAGTCTGTTTTTCGTCTGCTTTGTAGCAACTCAACATAGACTTACAAGTAGAGGCAGTAACATCAAAAGAACAGAGAAAAACAATGACTCAAGTGAAAGGTATTTTGGGGAGGGCACCCAGCTCCTGATAACCTTGGAAAGATTTCTGGAAGAAGATAAAACCAAGAAAACAAAGATGCACGTAGCTTTGTTTAGGATTTCTGGACCTATTGTGTCCCTATGTATGGGGGTTATGTCACTACCTAGGGAGGGATAGTAGATCTTTGGTTTTTGCACAGATATCTAGAAAGCCAGCAGGAAGATCCTTTAAGATATCTCTCCTTAATAGAGAAGAGTAATAGGTGGATCAGAGGAGAGAGAAGAGCAAAGAGTAATGGGTGGAAGCTTGTTCAACAGAGACTCAGTCTAGAGATTCAGCACCTAGAGTTGTGGGTGCTCAATCATTGAAGGTTTTCAAGAAAAAATTGGACAACCATTTGACTGGGATGGAATAAGGTCTCCTGCCTTGAGCAGGGGGTTGGACTAGAAGACTCCAACGTCCCTTCCTATGATTCCATGTTCTAAGAGCCCAAGAGACCACACCACGCCCCAGCTGTAAATTGTAGCAAAACTAGCGATGTATAATTGGCAATTAAATGCTGCAGAATCCACACGAAAGGGTCAGTAGCAATACCAATAGCACTTAGACTTATATACCACTTCATAGTGTTTTACAGCCCTCTCTAACAGAGTCAGCAAATTGTCCCCAACAATCTGGGTCCTCATTTTACCAAGCCATGGAAGGATGGAAGACTGAATCAACCCTGAGCAGGTCAGGATCGAACTGCTGGCAGTGGGCAGAATTAGCCTGCAATATGACATTCTAACCACTGCACCATCATGGTAGGCAAAGCAGGTAGGCCCCTTAGTACATTATGTGGGTGGATTGGCTTATTTATTTGTATTATGTGGGTGGATTGGCGTATTTATTTGTGTGCTTGGTATGATTGGATTTCCGTACAACCTCTCTGATTGTAAGCAAACCCACTTAATGTTCCAGAAAGCCCTTAAGACTTGTTATTAATTATCTTCAGACATTAGGGTTGAGATGTTCTGGGAGCACCTCAAATGTGTGCCCATTTAGCGGATTTGTGATATGGTTCCTCAGTTGTCTTTGGTGTCGGATGAACTCTACGTTGAGATGGATAGGCACACAACTTTCTATATAGATAATGTTGTGAGTGTCCCTGGACCAGCTTGGGAAGTATCAGAGGATGAGGATCAGCAGCCAGGTTCCTCTGAATGTGTTTCCCTCCCGGCAGCCGAGGATCAGCAGCCAGGCCCCTCTGGGTGGTTTCCCCTCCCGGCAGCCGAGGATCAGCAGCCAGGCCCCTCTGGGTGGTTTCCCCTCCCGGCAGCTGAGAGAGATAATGAAGAGCTTTGTATGCATTCTGAATCAGATTCTCAAAATGATGAGTCAGATTTAGAACAAGAAGATAAATGGATTAATCCGAGGTTCCGAAGGTTTGATAAGCGAAGGTGTCAGTTAACTGGAAAAAGGAAGTAATTGGGGAAGTGACGTATCGGACACTATATTAGAGGGGGGAAGTAGACTACGCCCTTGTCACGAGCAACGTTGATCAAAGAGTGGGCTGAAAACTTTGGCAGTGCTTTGGAACTCAGTATTCTGGTGTTTTGAAAACCTACCGAAGGATAATGAGCTCTTGGACAATGTGATAAAGAAGAAAAGTAAGTTAATTGGGATGTAGGAGGAGAAGAGCATGTTTATCTAAATGTAAATAGATTTGATTTGGCCGTTCAGGCCAACATAATGCCAGCAGCTTGCTTTGAAACGAATTCTTTTGAAATGTATTAAATAAACCTCTTAAAGACATATTTACGTGGATATTAATGAGTTATGAGAGGCCAGACATAACAGATAAATACAGGTAGTCCTCGACATACAACAGTTCATTTAGTGGCCGTTCAAGGTTACAGTCGCACTGAAAAAAGTGACATGACTTTTTTCACACTTATGACCATTGTAGCATCCCCAGATCATGGCATCCAGCCTTCTCAATTCCTGGCAAATAGATGGGGGAGAAATGGAGGTAGTGACAGATTTTATCTTCCTGGGCTCCAAGATCACTGCAGATGAGGACTGCAGCCAAGAAATTAAAAGGGAGGAAAGCTATGGCAAATCTAGACAGCACACTAAAAAGCAGAGACATCACCCTGCCAACAAAAGTGTGTATTGTCAAGACCATGGTTTTCCCAGTTGCAATGTATGGCTGTGAAAGCTGGACCATAAGAAAGGCTGAACACCAAAGAATGGAGGCCTTTGAACTCTGGTGCTGGAGAAGACCCCTGCGAGTCCCCTGGACTGCAAGGCGATCAAACCAGTCAGTCCTAGAGGAGATCAACCCCGACTGCTCTTTAGAAGGCCAGATCCTGAAGTTGAAACTCAAGTACTTTGGCCACCTAATGAGAAGGAAGGACTCACTGGAGAAGAGCCTAATGCTGGGAAAGATGGAGGGCAATAGAAGAAGGGGACGACAGAGAAGGAGGTGGCTGGATGGAGTCACTGAAGCAGGAGGCGTGAGCTTAAAGGGACTCCAGAAGATGGTAGAGGACAGGAAGGCCTGGAGGAACATTGTCCATGGGGTCACAATGGGTCGGACATGATTTCGCAACTAACAACAACAACAAGCATCCCCATGGTCACATGATCAAAATTCAGATGTTTGGCAACTGATTCATATTTATGATGGTTGCAGGGCCAAGCAATCGCCTTTTGGAACCTTCTGAAGTCAATGGGGAAGTCAGATTCAATTAACAACCATGTTACTAGCAAGAACGATTGTAAAATGGGGCAAAGTTCACTTAACCACTGTCTTGCTTAGCCACAAAAATTTTGAGCTCAGTTATGGTCATACACTGAGGAACTACCTGTACAAGATAATAGTTGAGGGTTTGCTATCCACCCCAACCCAGATAAATTATTTTAAATATTGCCGACTTGCTTTCTCATCAAAGGGTAATACAATGACCAACCGTGGAATGTTAGGTCTGAATTAAAACCATCTTTAGCTGCATTCACACGCAAGGTTTTACCTCATTAGTAAAGGTAATTTACTAATGTAACTTAGTGTACTCATTTAATTCATTTTCTGGATTTGTAAAAAAGAGGTGAGGGGGGAATCACAATGTAACCAAAAGAGCTAGGCTACCCAACAACAACAAAATGAAAAAAAACTGCTCAAGCTGCTTGCATTAGACAAATCGAGTTACTACTAGTATGCCTTTGATTTGGTTAAATGTGCTGGATGAGCCCAGGCATGCCCTACAGAGCATGGCCAATTTGGTTGGCCAAGAAAATTGTTCCAATATGATCAAATATTTGCTCTTGTTAATCTCTTCTTCAAACTTACTCCACTTCTTCACTCACCTCCCTTGACCTTTACATTCTCCCTCTCTGCTCATATTAGAATGCAAGTTTTCACTCATTGATTTGCTTCCTTGCAAGTTATATAGCCTCCTTCTGTTTCCTTCCCACCTGGAGAGCTCAAGATGGCACATACTGTACCATCTTTTCCCATTCTTTCACAACAAGAATCCTTGGGTGGAGGAAAAGAGCCGGGCTCAAAGTCCTGTAAGAACTTTCAATGTTTTACTACCATATGTGGTGGGAATGCCCAAAAACCCGTGAGTATTGGCACAGGACACGAAACTGGTTGAGGGATATATTATCACTAGACCTAGAGTTAAAACTGGAACTCTTCTTGTTGGGAATAACGACAGAAAAATATGACAAGGGAACAATCTACCTGCTTCTACACATCCTGACTGCAGCCAGGCTCGCTTTTGCACAAAGATGGAAGAGCAAGGAAATTCCCACAGAGGAAGAGTTAATACATGAAATATTAGCATGTGCAGAAACGGACAGGCTCACAATGATATTAAAAGATAAATGTGGATCAGTTTATTACGAAACCTGGGATAAATTTTACCGCTGGAGGAATTTGAAGAGGATGGTTGGGATTAAGGATGAAGGTTAAGATAGAAGTATATGTTATTTTATTTTAGAATAAGTACTGTATATAAATCTTAGATGTATATGTGGAGATGAAAAAGTTATTGTAAAAAGGGGAACAATCGGATAAGAATGTATATACTGGAATGTCACGTCAAATCCAATGTTTGTTTGTTTTTAATTGTAACATAAATAAAATTTGTAAAAAAAAAAAAAGAACTTTCAGTGTTTGAAGGAAGACTAGATCCTGGGTTGTCTCAAAGGTGTTTTTTCAAGAAGCAACTGGACTTTCTTGTTTTTCTTTGAAGAAGCTTCTTCAGCTCTAGAGCTGTGGTGAAAGATTGGGAAGAGAAGGTGCACCTTGAACCGAAGAAGCTTCTTGGATGAGAAGTGAAACGTCTTCAAAAAAAAACACAAGAAAATCCAGTTGCCTCTTGAAAAAACTCCTTTGAGACCATCATGATCTGGAGGACCAAGAATCTCCATAGACATTTAGATCCTGGGTTATATACTGCTGATCCAGCTCTTCACCACTGGACCATATGAACCGTTGGGCTTAGAAGGAAGGACTGGACCAGAGTCACCCCAAAACCATCTGTGGCTGAGGTGAGCTAGAACCTGGGTCTTCCCACTTCTTCTTCTTTTAATATAAATATTTTATTAGATTTTATAAGGGTAGGGAAGGAATAGGGCTGGTATGGGTATTGGATGGGGTTGGGGAATAGGAATGGGATAGGGGTGGGAATAAATACAATAGTGGGGTTGTCCCCGACAAAAAAATTCACCGCTTTAGCAAGCAGACTATCGTCTGGGTACAAATATTGAATAGCAATAATTAATATAATACTAAACAATTATAATCAATAATAGTAAGAGTAATCATAAAAATAAAGCTTAAATCGGTAAATATCATTCATCCTATTAAATTTCACAATCCTTTCTCACTCTAGCCCAGCATGATGCTAATCATTGATAAAAAAAAATTCCCATGTTTCAAAATAAACTGAATCTTCCTTCTCTTTAATCTCTAAAGTTAGTCTATCCATTTCTGCACATTCTAGGATTTTCGTGATTATAATCTGGTCAGCTGGTAAGTTTTCATTTTTCCAAAATTGGGCAAATACAATTCTCGCAGCTGGCCTTCCCACTTCTAATCTAACATCTTGACCACTGCGCCAGTTTGGTAGCCAGTTCCTCCGGGGACACCCCTACACGACATTAGGACCACAATTGAGCACCAAATGTTTGTTGCTAAGTGAGACAGTGGTTAAGTGAATTTGGCCACCGTTGTTCAGTGAACGACTGCAATGAGTAACCCGGTTGTTAAGTGAATCTAGCTTCCCCATTGACTTTGCTTGTCAGAAGATTGCAAAAGGGGATCACATGACCTTGGAACATAGCAACGGTCATAAGTATGAAGTAGTTGCCAAGCATCTGAGTTTTGATTACCTGACCAAGGGGATGCTGCAATGGTTGTAAGTGTGAAAAATGGTCACAAGTCACTTTTTTCAGTGGCTTATTAACTTTGAACAGTCACTAAATCAGTGGCTATAAGTTGAGCCCTTTTTTCACATGGCACCACAACTGCCCTCAACCCGTTGTTTTGGCTCCCAGTCTGTGTCGTGAGCTAAAAGATTTGCTTGGCATATACCAAAATTTGAACAGGAAGACAAATGGACTGAGGGAGCATTGATTTGGGGGGAGGAGAAGGACTTCTTGCTACGCTCTCTTAGGGCAATCAACTTCTGCCCAAGACCTAAAGCACATACAATCAGATTGGTTGTAAAACCAGCCAAATAAAAATCTGACTTAGCCCCCCCCCCTTTGCCACACAGAGAGAATTCCTTTCTCCTTGCACAACTCGAGAAAATTGAGACCACACCCTATTGCTCACACAAAATAAGGCATCTCATTACAGTGCCATAAGCTGGATTCCTCTGGTGCTTTTTTTTCATGCAGGACAAGGAGAAAGTTTCATGGCTTAAACTCTGAAGATTTCAGAAGACCTGCCACAAGGAGAAAGAAATCTCTGCTTTTCTTGGTGGGGAGGCTGGCCAATCTGAGGAAATTTGAAGAAGGAGATTTGAAGAAGTTGGTGAGTAGAATTTCCCTTCTTAGTGGTAGACGGATGTGAGTTTCGGAAGATGGAGAGATGGACTCTTTCCGCAGAGTTTCTCTTTTAAAAAAATATTTGGAAGTATTCGTTGTTTACAACCAGGAGGGAGGCCAATACCTTAATCCTGAACAGAGATTGCTGGGAAATTTTCATAGTACAAAATGAATTAAACATGATACGCAAGTATAACTTCAGCGGATAACAAGATCATATTGCTTGTTCAAGCATTAGCAGTCTGAGTAGGCATTTTCAGCACCCGAGAGGTAAAGATGACCCATGCCCGCTTCTGAACTCTACTCAGGACCCCAGGATGAAATAGTTTGATGGGTTCAATTGCTGAACAACAAATTAAAACAGCTTGCTTAGCAAAGTTTGCTTCGATAAGAAACATCAGGAAAAAGCGAGGTGTTTTAATGTCGGTAACCAGGAAGTGCCTCTCTCCTCGTCCTGTTGATCTCCTTAAGCCTCATCGGTGCTCAAGCACTGAGCTGAGCAGGGGTTTTACAGAATAGGAGGCAATTCCAGTTAAGTGCTTTAAAGAACTGCAGCTAAGCACAAGGTTGGTTCTTCCACCAAGAGACAGAAAGGAAAAAAAATGAAATGTCTCGATGTACAGAATTCAGGCTTAATTGTGCAGGCGTCAGATTGGTGACTTGGCCATCAGTCTTTTGGTGTTGAATGGCAATTATCAGGTTCTCCATACAGTAAATTGCCTTTTAAAAATAAAAATGAGTTGTAGTAGTAGCAGTAGTAAATTTAATACTGGCCAGAATAAAAAGGACCTGAAAGAAGGAAAGGAAGCAGGTAAGCAGGTAGAAAAATCAACCTTAATTTTGCAGTCATCGGAATGGTAACCTTCCATCAATCCCATGGAGCTGAATGGCAATGATCAAGCTCTCCATTCAGCAAACTGCCTTCATTTTAAAATTAGCTGTAGTAGCGGGTAGTAAATTTAATACTGGCACGGAAAAAAAACCACCAAAACAGGTGTGATCTGATGGAGATGGAAAGCAGGTAGGCAGACACAGAGAAGAAGAAGTTAACTCTTTTTCTCCTTTTGCAGCCAAGATTGTAAATACCTTTGCTTTAGAAATGCGCTGGCTTGTAAAGGAAGGTAGCAACTAGACAAAGAGAGGAGGGGAAAAAAATATAAAAGCAGCTCCTGGAGTAGAAAACACAAAACATGTTCACTCAAAGCTTCTGCAGTTTGATGATGACAGGGCAGCTGCTTATAAAGGAGGTTTAATAAACTTTGCACGGGGAGGAAAAACGAGATACTTCTTGCCAGACCTGACGCTGCAGGGAGCACCAAGGGGTGGATGGTGGTAAGGAGGAATGAGTGAGAACAGTCAGGTGGGGTGGTTGCTTGTTTAAGTGTTGGTCCTAGTCAAGGGTGGGGAACCATTTGCGATGGTTGTTTAGGTGGGCATTCAAAAAGGGGGTCCCGAGAGCTTATTGTTGTTCCAAGGAAAGTGCTTTCCCAAGTGTCAGAATTAATCCAGAGAGAGAGAGAGAGAGAAATTCATTGCTCAGTCAGTCCATAGGTGCAACATTCAGAAGGATTTTTTTTTAATGCTTCCCTCAATTTTTCATTTATATTTAAAATCACCCCTGTTGGAGGGCCCAAAACATTATTGTTTTGGCTAAAGATCGTTAACCAAAGTAGTCATAAAGAGGAAAATTCCAGACAGCTGAACTCCATGTGTGCGCATTTTTCATTTGCAAGGAGACAGACTGAAAATTAAAGGATTATTTTAGCCTCGATTCACGATGCCCCAGTGATATCCGCAGTCATAGCAATGTCTCTCTGAAAGTTTGAGCGGAAGTCTCTGAAATGGTGAGGGTGGCAGAGCTTAACCTATTCCCCTTTGAGGTGCAAGGCATGCAGGGCACAGCGGAGCTAAGGCCCTTCAATTATTGTTTTGCCTAAGTCAGCAAACCTGGTGGCTGCAGCCGCACGTTGCATAGCTGGAAACGCTTCCAACAGCCATCCAGACGGCATCATTACTGCAAGGAGCCCTCAAGTTACAACCACAATTGGGACGAGAATTTCCATTGCTAAGCAAGGTGACGATTAAGTGAGTCGCATCCAACTTTGCAAAAAAAATATTTTTGCCTTGGTTATTAAGCGAATCACGTGATTCTTAAGCAAATCCAGGTTCCCCCATTAACTTCACTTATTGGAAGTAGCTGAGAAGGTCACAAATGACAAACACATGACCGAAGGATGCTGCAACCCCTAATTTTGGCCACATGACCAGCGTGGGGAGGCTGCAACAATTGTAAGTGCAAGGACCGGTTGTAAGTTGCTTTTTCAGTGCCGTTGTAACTTTGAAAGGTCGCTAAGTGAATGATTGTAAACTGGGGACTACCTACAGCAGGGGTTCTCAACCTTGGCAACTTTAAGACTTGTGGACTTCAACTCCCAGAATTCCTCAGCCAGCAAAGCTGGCTGAGGAATTCTGGGAGTTGAAGTCCATAAGTCTTAAAGTTGCCAAGGTTGAGAACCCCTGACCTACAGTATGTTGGTCACGAGGATATGGGCGTTTTCTTCAGCACCTGACAATTGTTTTGGCCTGCACTGTTGCCTTCTTCAGCCGTTGAGAATTTGGTAGAGAAAAATTGTCATCCGACTTCTGTTTAGGACCGTAAGTCAGTTTGTTCAAGAAGCTCTCAGTGTAGCCCCCCAAAAATCACCAGATATTTAATGTTATTGTATATACAATATTATTGTGAGTCTCAACTGCTGGTGATTTAGATCATAGAACATAGAATATAGAATGATAGGGTTGGAAGGGACCTTGGAGATCTTCTAGCCAACCCCCTGCTCAAGCAGGAGACCCTAAACCAGGGGTAGGCAACCTTGACTCTTTTATGACTGGTGGACTTCAACTCCCAGAATTCCTCAGCCAGCATGGCTCAGCTTGGAAACCTCTCCCTTTCCCCTCAGCACGGCTGGCTCAGGAATTCTGGGAGTTGAAGTTCACAAGTCATAAAAGAGTGAAGGTTGTCTACCCCTGCCCTATACTGTTCTAGACAAATGGCTGTCCAGTCTCTTCTTGAAAACTTCTACTGACGAAGCACCCAAACTTTTTGGAGATAAGCCATTCCACTGTTCTCAGTGTCAGGAAATTTCTCCCTAGTTCTAGGTTGGATCTAATGATCTTTCATGATCTTACTTCTTCTCCTACCCGCTGGTGCTTTGGAGAATAGGTCAATCCCCTCTTCTTGGTGACAACCCCTCAAGTACTGGAAGGCTGTTATCATGTCACCCCTAATTCTTTTCTTCATTAAGCTAGAGATACCTAATTCCCTCAATTGTTCAGTCTCCAGACCTCTTATCATCTTTGTTGCTCTTCTTTCTAGGATCTTAACATCTTTTTTGTGTCATGGTGACCAGAACTGGATGCAGTATTCCAAGTGTGGTTTCACCAGTGCAGTGTAAATTAGCACTATTGCTTCACGTGGTCTTGAAACTATCCCTAAGAATGCGTTAGCTTTTTTGGCAGCTGCAGCACACTGCTGGCTCATGCTTAAGTGATCAGGTATTGAGACACCTGGATCATTCTCACAGTTGCTCCTGTTGAGCCAGGTACCACCTATTCTATACATGTACATTTGGTCATTCCCCCTGTCTTGATGTCATCTGCATAATTTACATGGATCCATGCATGTAGGTATATTAACAGAAACAATAGAAATAGTTTGCCATTACCTTGTTCAAGGTTGTTTTTTTCAACTTCCCAGTTTGACTTACAAATCTGTACATCCCAAATGGTTCCCTGTCTGAGAACTAAGTAGGATCTCCATTGTCTAGTTTCCAAGAACAGTCAGCGTTGGATATGCTTTTCACTGAAGTTTGTGGAACCCATACAACATTCTGATTCAAAAACATACTAAGCATTGTAAAGACATACAAACTATGGTAGTTAGCTTCACACAACAAGCTAAACAATGTTATCTGACGGGCCCTAGGACAAGGGCCTTCTCCGTTGCTGCCCCAGCCCTCTGGAACCAGCTTCCTTCAGAGGTACGTACTGCCTCCTCCCTCCTAGTTTTCCGTAAACTTTTTTTTTATATATAAAAATTCCTTTATTAAAACAATCAGCATTGAACATAAAACCTATTTATGCCGACAGGCTTGGGGGGGTATGAACCTTGTTCTGCCCCCAGGCCGAGGAATCTCCTTCCATTGTTGACTGTTTACTTGATTGTGTTTGCTTGTTGTATGTGTGTCGATTTTTTTTAATTATTATTATTATTATTATTATTATTATTATTTATTAAATTTCTATGCCGCCCTATTCCGGGAACTCAGGGCGGCTTACAGCATAAATAGAAATCTAATACAAACTAAATAGTACATTTATAAAAATAAATATATAAAAAGAAGAACCCCTAAATTAAGAACCATTCATTCAGCAAACATACACACAGACATACACTGGCTAGGGGCAAGATTTCAACCGCCCCAGGCCTGCCGGCAGAGATGGGTCTTTAGTAGTTTACGAAAGGCGGAGAGGGTGGGGGCGATACGGATCTCCGGGGGGAGTTGATTCCAGAGGGCCGGGGCCGCAACAGAAAAGGCCCTTCCCCTAGGCCCCGCCAGGCGACACTGTCTAGCCGACGGGACCTGGAGAAGGCCGACTCTGTGGGCCCTAACCGGCCGCTGGGTTTCGTGAGGCAGCAGGCGGTCTCGTAAGTAACCTGGTCCGATGCCATGTAGGGCTTTATAGGTCATAACCAACACTTTGAATTGCGTTCGGAGACCAATAGGCAGCCAATGCAGCTCACGGAGTGATGCTGAGATGTGGGCATTTCTGGGCAGGCCCAACACTGCTCGCGCGGCTGCATTCTGCATTACCTGAAGTCTCCGAACGTTTTTCAAAGGTAGCCCCAAGTAGAGAGCATTGCAGTAGTCGAGCCTCGAGGTGATAAGGGCATGAGTGACTGTGAGCAGAGACTCCCGGTCCAAATAGGGCCGCAACTGGTGCACCAGGCGAACCTGGGCAAATGTCCTCCTCGCCACAGCCGAAAAATGATGTTCCAAGTTTAGCTGTGGATCGAGGAGGACGCCCAAGTTGCGGACCTTCTCCGAGGGGGTCAAAAGCTCCCCCCCCAGGCTGATGGACGGATAGATTGAATTATCTTTGGGAGGCAGAACCCATAGCCACTCCGTCTTGTCGGGGTTGAGTTTGAGCCTGTTGGCACCCATCCAAACCCTAACAGCCTCCAGACATCGGCACATCACTTCCGCTGCTTCACTGAAATGACACGGGGTGGAGATGTAAAGCTGGGTATCATCAGCATACTGATGATATCTCACCCCGTGTTGTCGGATGATCTCACCCAGTGGTTTCATGTAGATATTAAACAGCAGAGGGGAGAGGACCGATCCCTGAGGGACCCCACAAGGGAGGAACCTAGGGGTCGACCTCTGACCCCCCGCCAACACCGACTGTGACCGACCAGTGAGGTAGGAGGTGAACCACTGCAAAACAGTGCCCCCAACCCCCAACCCCCCCAGTCGGTGCAGAAGGATACCATGGTCAATGGTATCGAAAGCCGCTGAGAGGTCAAGTAGCACCAGGATAGTGGAAAATCCCCTATCCCGGGCCCGCCAGAGATCATCCGTCAGCGCGACCAAAGCAGTTTCCGTGGAGTAGCCGAGCCTGAATCCTGACTGTTGAGGGCCCAGATAATCGGCCTCATCCAAGGACCGCTGGAGCTGGAGTGACACCACCTTCTCAACAACCTTCCCTATAAAGGGAAGATTGGAGACAGGACGGTAGTTGTTTAAAACAGCTGGGTCCAGGGAAGGCTTCTTGAGGAGGGGGCGCACAATTGCCTCCTTGCAGGGAGCCGGAAAGGACCCCTCCCTCAAAGAAGCGTTGACAATCTCCTGAACCCAGCCCCGCGTCACCTCCCTGCTGGCCGAAACCAGCCAGGAGGGGCACGGGTCCAATAAACAGGTGGCGGAGCTCACAGCTCCAATGGCCTTGTCGACTTCATCAGGTGCCACCGGGTCAAACTCCTCCCACACAACAGGATCAAGACGAGTCCCTGTCATCTCGACTGAATCATTATCAGCCGATACTGCATTCCAATTGGAGTCAAGGTCCATCCGAATCTGGGCGATTTTATCCGCAAAAAACTTATTAAAGTCCTCAGCACTACCCTGCAAGGGTGCATCAACCCCCCCCTGATTAAGGAGGGAGCGAGTTACCCTAAACAGGGCGGCTGGGCGGGATTCCGCAGATGCAATCAAGGCGGAATGATACGCGCATCTTGCCGCCTTGAGCGCCACCTGATAAGTCTTGATATAAGATCTTACAAGTGTTCGGTCAGATACGGATTTACTTTTCCTCCATCGCTTCTCTAGGCGTCTCTTCTGGCGCTTCATCCCCCTGAGTTCCTCAGTAAACCAAGGAGATCTCCTGGGTCTGCTACCACAGAGAGGTCGCAGCGGCGCAATCCGGTCAAGAGCCCCCTTCGCAGCCATATTCCAGGCCGTAACCAGGGACTCTGCCGAACTGTGAATGAGAGAGTCCGGTATTTCCCCAAGCGTCCTCTGAAAACTCTCTGGATCCATCAGACGTCTGGGGCGGAACCACCTAATCGGTTCCGCCTCCCTGCAGGGGAGGGGTGGAGCCTTAAAAACAAGCCGCAGCAGAGAATGATCTGACCATGACATAGGCAAAATATCTAAGCCCCTTAAATTCAGATCATTGCTCAACTGTTCTGAGAGGAATACCATGTCGGGAGTGTGTCCCCTCTCGTGAGTCGGACCCTGAACTACCTGAGTCAGGTTCATGGTTGCCATGGTGGCCATGAACTCCTGCGCCAACCCAGAGGATTCGCCGAGCGACGGCAGATTTAAGTCCCCCAAGACAATAAGCCTGGGGAACTCAACCGCCAGCCCAGCAACCTCCTCAAGTAGCGCAGGCAGGGCTGTTGACACGCAGCTGGGAGGCAGGTACGTAAGCAACAAGCCCACCTGAACCCCTAGGTCCAACTTCACAAGAAGCAACTCACAACCCGCAATCTCAGAAACAGCAAGCCTGCGTAGACTAAAGGTCTTCTTGGCTATAATAGCCACTCCTCCCCCCCTTCCCTGGGGTCGTGGCTGATGCCATACCTGAAACCCGGCTGGACACATCTCAGAGAGAGGAACTCCTCCCTCCGGGCCCAGCCAGGTCTCAGTCACACATGCGAGGTCGGCCTCCTCATCCAGGAGAAGATCATGGATGAGGGGAGCTTTATTTACAACCGACCTGGCATTGAGCAGCAGCAGCCTGAGCCCAGGGTCCGGATTTCCCCCATCACCAGTACTTCGGGCTGAACTCACAGGGTCGGAGCAAGGGATCACTTTTAAACAGCGAGCTCTTGTTCCCCGGGAATGGCCTACCCTGTGGCCCCCGCCATATCTGCCTCTCCCCAGCAAGACCGGTATACTTTGGCCCTCTATCACCCCAGAGCCAGCGCCCCCCTCCCCCTCCGCCTCTGCCGTGCCAGGCAGGCTAGCCAGTCCATCCCATTCATTCCACTCAACCACAACTCCATCCATATCATTTAATTTACCCCTCCCAAAAACCACCCTATAAACTAACAATTTAAAAACGAGCTAACCATCCATTCATCCATTCAACCCGATTCATTCCACAAACAGTCAATCCCCCCCAATCTTTCATAACTTCTAACAAGTCAATTAAAATTGTATTAAATAGATATAAATATTTAAAATTTAGACAAACAGTATATAAAAAAAACTTGAAAAACATAGTGACAAACAGAGTCGGCTGATTAGAGCAATGGCTGCTCAGCGGCTCAAT